>OMNV01024001.1:0-24438 GCA_900303265.1 Brotula barbata
AGGACCGACCAGCAGACTGCACAGCAGGCCAGTCCCTAATACATAAACCTTCTGACTTTTCCTTGGTCCCTCCTCTGAGCTCATCCTCATTAGAGGATCAACGTATTGTGTTTCCCGCTGTGTCGGGAGGGGAGCTTACAGGAGGTCAGATCCTCTTTCAATAAGGATGGGTCACACTATCTATCTATCTATCTATCTATCTATCTATCTATCTATCTATCTATCATCTATCCATCTATCTATCTATCTATCTATCTATCTATCTATCTATCTATCTATCTATCAACACTTTAATAATTGAAAAGGCCACAAAAAAGCACAAAAGAAACCCATAATTTGCAATAAACATTATGATAAATAAAAAAAAAACAACGTACAGTAACCCCTACTTTTTTTGTTTCATTTTTAAAAATGTCCCGTTAAAATCTTAAATGATAATCCTTAATCTTCCTTGTCTCAAAGACAATAATAATCAGACAGATGTTCAGCGAAGGTTTGCAGATAAAGGAGGACTTCACGTCACCGTGACAGCTGAAGGTCATGTTGTTCACCAACTGGCTTTTATTTTGACGAAAAGGTCATTTCCTCACTCTGTCTCTCTCCCATCAGCACTTATATCTGGATGTGTTTTTAAACCCTAAAAGTCCCCCACCTTGTCATGTGACACAGGACTGACAGCATCATGTCAGGTCAGAGAGCATTCATGAAAAATCCTACACGGAGATGTGTGTGAAAACTAAAAATAAGTCCTATGACATTTACAACACAAACACCATGGATAATCTGTCTTATTTTTTTAATAAAAAAGTTATTATTATTATCACATTATCGTTATCACGTATCATGCCTGTTTGTGAATTTTCTTCTTCTTTGTTTTTTTTATCATAGAATTTTTGGCCACATTTGTTGTTTAATGATTATTTGTAGTTATAGACATTTGCAGTCTGTCTGAGGTGAGTGGGTTTAGGTTTCAGTTCTGCTTCAGCTGTTCTGCCATCCTCCTCATCTGTCCCTCGTTTTCAGCTCGTTGATAAGAGGACGAACTAATCACTTCATTAGCAACTTCTTCCGTTATTCTATAGCAGAGGTCACGCTTCTCTCACACATATTATATTTCAATGTGACAGACTGGGCTAAAGCAAAGTCCCTCTCTAATCCATCTAATATATTTTACAGGAATTGACCAAATTGAACTTGTGTGTGAGAAAGCATGTTAGTTGTGCCTGATGAAAAAAGTCCAGGTTTTGTATAAAAGTAAAGTAAATAAATGTATAAAAACAAATATATGCAGTCTATGAGGTTCATGCTGTGCTTTACAGCACAAATTCTGTTTTTCATCAGAGGTACACAGAGAGTGCATACCGCCACCAAGGCCGGGCAGTCCTCCAATGATAAATGTGTCTCTAGCGTATAAGTGGAACACATTAAATCTAATCCAACAAACATTTGATTCTACCATGTCCAAAGCTATTAGACAAATTGTAACTTGTCATATAGATTTGATTCCCTACTTGTGCCCTTTCTTGCATGTCATCCCCTCTTTCTGCCCTGTCCTTCCTGTCTGTCTGCCCACTGTAACTATCATAATAAAACTGAAAACTCACATGTAACAGTTCACCAGACATTGTTAGGGGCGGTGTGGCATAGGGGATAAGGGTGATCGAAGGGTTGCCGTTTCGAGCAAGACCCTGAACCCAAATTGCTCCCAACAAGCAAGTGGGCCTTGCATGGTTACCTGAACTGTCGGTGTGTGAATGTGTGTATGAATGGGTAAATGTGAGACAAACATTGTTAAGCACTTTGGAAAAAAGCGCTGTAGAAACAACTCTCCATCCATTTGTTAGAAGACATACAAAAAACTATCCCAATGTTAATTCTATGACTTACAGTTCAAAAGTGAAAGGCCTAAAATGGAAAGTATCTCACTATTAATGGAAAAAGATGAAATATTAATCAACCTGATGGTGGCACTATAACAGTTAGATCAAGCCAATCGACCCCAACCTGGACAGCAAGTTTCATGGAAACCTGCCAATAAGTCTTCTGTTCACAGACATACAGTAAGGACTGAGTCAAATCCCGCCTGGGCTCCGCGTGGCTCTCTGAGTGCTGATCTTACTCAGAAGTGGCTCCTCTAATGGAATTAGCGAGTACAACAGACCTAAGAGGATCTTGGGATCAGATTTGGTGGTCAGAAGAAGGGGCTGCTCTCTTTGACCTTTAGCTTTGAAAGATCTTGGACAGGAAGTAGAATTACCTGCAATAACGTCCTTTGTTTTGACACATTATCTCATTATCTCTTATTAACTCCTTCAACAAACCTGACCGGACCATGTGACATAAGAAGCTACCCCTGTTATGTCGATTCGTTCTGTATTCATAAACGTTCCTTTGTCTGCAGATTTTGAGTTACTTGGCGGCCAGTGACCATCTATGTCAGCTGGGTTATGATGAGACTCAGGTAGAAGAAGCCCTGGAGATGTTCCACAACTGTGAAGCAAAGGTAAGCTGATTTGTAGACGCACATAACAGAGGTTTCACACACACACACACACACCGCAATGAGGTCAACTGACAGCCAAATGGGAAACTTGTAATTCTGGCTAACATCACACCATATATGTTCAGTGGCAGACATAGAGACCTCGCTGTGTGAAACCAAACATTTATGCATTCAAACATGTCTTACCATCCAATTCTGACCCATCCCAAACTCAATCTGATTCAAACTGTAAATCGGAGGTAAAATCCATTTCTTTACCATTCTTGCAGGAACGTATGGTGACCAAAAACACTCAACCAAACTGCAAATCATTGATGTGCCGCAAATTCAGGGGCGTCATACCAATCCAGAAAACACGTTCCCGACATTAAATCGGGAAAGTGGTTTCATTGTCATTACCATGGGTTTATGGGACTGAAATCACAAAACGAACAAGTAGAGAGAGGAGGGACGGGACTTCAGCTCTCAGTGGCCAGCTGGGTGAGAAACGAAACGAAACGAACGAAAAGGCACATAGAAATACAAGAGTGAGTGGGAAGATTCAAATTCTTGGCTTGACACGTCAGACAAAAATCTAATTCTCCTGCCGATTCTCCTTGGGGGCCCATGGACTCCAGTGTGGGGCCAGGGCAGTCCTTTATTTTTTTGCATGGAAGATGACAATCGTGAATGTAGTGTCACTTTGCTGACAGCATTTCTTGAATGTGCCGCATGTTTTCAATTAGCAGCCCATCCTTGACAAACAGCTCGTTCAGTCTTTTTGGCCACCACAGGAATGCCAATAAATTCATCTGAATCCCCACCGACCCATGGGAACAGTACAGATTTTGTTCCCATACTCGTGGTTATACTTACAGCTGTCCTATTGCTCCATACAACACGGTTTAACATGTTTTATGGAGACACATTGATCAAACATCAACATTGTGTGTTCAGGCTCAGGAGTTTCTTCATCTGCTGGCTCAGTTCAACGAGATGGGATTCCAGCAGAATGTCATCAAAGAAGCGCTGCTCGTCCACGAAAACCACCGTGAAAGAGCCTTAGAGGAGCTGATGATGCGAGTGACATGATGCCACACACACACACACACACACACACACACACACACTCACACTCAATCCACTTCACATCAGAACAATCTACTAGGCCTCTTTGGTACTGGCAAAACATCACAAAAATCTTGGTATTTTATTTTTTTTGTCATAATACTGTTAGTCTTGCATTTATTGTATTTCACTTAATCACCAGGTAGGCAAGTGTCGGTATGATAGATGTCTATGTATCAATCTGTAAACAGAGTGAGAGAGCAGAGTAAGCTAAGCAAAAAGAATTCTGCTGTTTGATTTCCTGTTTTTCTTGAATTAAAGTTTGTCATCCCTCTTATTATCGACTCACTGAAAAGTTTCAGTCAACAGCTGTCAAGCTAAGCTAAGATGGTGGCTAAATAGTGATCCTGTTCATCTGGATGGTGTCTATATGTCCTGTTTACACTATTTAGTCTTTTTCATTTTGTAATTATTAGTGAGTATCCATCAACATGGCCTCATTCTGTCTGATGGTAACGTGGAGCTAGCAGGCAGCAGCTCTGCTAGGCTGCTATCCTGTCAGTTTGAAAAAGGTAACATACCAGAGTCGTAGACCTTTGTAATGTCACAGCTGCATGTTCAAATGTTCTGAAAATGATGTCGTGCTGCTGACCACACACACATGGAGCTAAAGATGGACAGTGGCCTTTGCTAATGGAAAGTTCAATATTTTGTTTTAAATGCCATTAAATCAATAATACACCGATTTGCTTTTGGTCATTTGTGTGTTTATTTCATTAATATGTTCATTTTTTCTGTACATTCATACTGTATGTTTTAAAGTGTGAGTTATACATTTAGTTGCCATTTATGCTGATTTTTTTTTAACATTCTGTATCCCAAAATAAACACTCAATAAAGATACATTATGACCTCTTCTGACATTTTATTGATCCGTACAGCCTTGTGTAGCTACATGCTCCATTCAGTTTTTATTTTTATTTTCTCTGCCTTCTGTCCTTATTTGACCTTGTTTCCAAAAAACAAATCAGTCTGGGAACCTGCTCTTAAACTCTTGTTTTCTGTGAAAACAGGAGCCGTGTCCTCTTGGGATTGATTCCCACAGAGAAAAGGTTTTGATAGCCGTGTGTATGCTGGTTTACTTTATTTAGCATCATCGTAAGATCACTCCTCTGTAAAGCAGTGGCGGGGGTGGGGGGTTTATTACCTAGTATGGCTATTTGGACACAATCTGTCCCTTCTTGTCAGTCCTTCGGACAGGATTTTAACTGCCTCTGGCAAAAGGACATCACTGAAGTCAGTTGTGACCACCTGCAATACCTCCATTGACCACCAGGAGACTGCAGGCCACTGATTTGAAATCCCTGACGTAAATTCATACTTCAAGCAATTTTACGAAATTTCATTATTTTCAAGGAAATCACCTCCAACCTAGGTACTCTATCGTTCTAATACTTGTCTATTAAAAGACAGATGGAAGTGTAACTGCTGCGGTGTTCCCTTTGAGTCAAAGACACGCATACGTACCACACAGGAAGGAGGCACTACAGCTTTGTTACTGAACGAACAAATCCCACTCCTATGGTTCATTTCTATTGACTACCAGGCCACTCCACAGCTTTCAAGATTCTCTCTCTCTCTCTCTGTCTCCACATGTCAGGCCTTGGCTTCTCCACAACGCAGAACAAGCTGATAAAATCTTGAGACCGAGTTTGAATCAGACCACCTGCCACTATTAAACAAACCCCCAGACACTGAGAATGTCAAAGAGTGACATCACCTCTCTGTTACAGTTGCACGTATCATGGAATTATGAGAGTGGTTGTTCATCAACCTGCTGTTATTACCCCCTATTATCAAGGATCATCCTGTTAAAGCAGGAAGTCTGCAAGTTTTTATATAGTGTTAAAGCACTGCGTGGACAACCCTGCACCCTCTACAAGGCCCCCATAGTTTTGTCGCTGAGTCAGAATCTGAGACCTCCCCACGGTCACCTCCCCTGTGGCCTTAGGCAACCTCATCAGAAATGTATACATGGATCCAATCCTCCCAAACCCTTTCATCTCACACTTTGTTTTCCATTTGTAATCCTCTATCGTGTACTCAGTCGTCACCATTCGATTCAGGGTGAACACCGAGTCTCCCCTCACCACCGCCGTAAACAAAGACCCTTTACTGTTCACGTACTGGCCCGGGACCTTGGTCCACTGATGCGAGCTCAGGTTGTAACAGTCCATCACGCACAGTAAGAAGTCACTGCATGGTCCATTGCGCATCACATACAAATTATCCTTATGGGCCACCATACAGAGACCATAGCTCTGCTCTCGGATGAGCGTCGTCACCAGGGTCCACTGGTCCTTTCCTGGCACATATTCGTGTATATCAGTCGCGCCTTTGCCTCTCCAGAGGCAGATAAAGATCCTGCTCATGGCTTTAGCTGAGGCCACTGAGGCTGCAGGACAGGGGAGATGGGAGACAAAAGTCCAGCTTCCCTTGGAAACGTTGTACCTCTCCACAGATGACATGGCTTTCTGGTTGTACTCCCCCCCTACAGCGTACAGGCAGCCCTCATGGCCGATGAGCGTAAAGTTGTAGCGGAGCTGTTGTGGCCCACAGATGGTGGACCAGGTATTACTGGTCGGATTGTAACAAAAACCAGTCTCTACTACTTTCTTGCTCACATCGTGCACCCCTCCAATGATGTAAAGTTTGTTGTCCAGGACAGCGACTCCCGCCATGGTGGTGCTAGTGCTCATGGGTAAATGTGTCAGGACCTCCCATTCTTTGTTTTCTTCATTCAGATAGCAGACGGTCCTCTGGAAATCGTGCAGCTGCTCAGTGGACGGTGAATGGCTGCACACTGCCATGTAGGTCCTCGGAATGAGAGATTTAACATAATGAACCAGTGTGTGTGGTAAAGCGTGAATGTCCTCCAGCAGGTCCGCGTACATGTCCCTGATGAACAGAGCCGAGCTGTGCGAGAGGTCCCACACGCCGTACGTGACGGCGGTGTGGTACATGAGCATGCAGTTATCAGAATCGATAATGTCGATCAAGTGCCTTATGAGAGCCGGGACCTGGAGAAACGCCGCACACTCGATGGCTTCCACAATTTGGTCGCTGTTGAGCATGGGCTGCTCCCCGTCCAGGACCCGCAGCATGACCACAAAACCCAAAATCCCCACGCACTGCAGCTGGAGCTCCTCTTGTTGGCATTCTCTCATTCCGGACTGGAAAAGAGCTCTGAAGTACTCGCAGTGGTGAGCGAGAAGGGCTTTATCCACCTCGAACACTCGGTCCTGGACGTTCACCTTCAGGCTGTCCAATGGCTTGCCGTGTCCTGGCTGCTGGCTTGAATCTGGACAGCTGCTGGACTCCATCATCTCCCTGCTGTAGGTCTTCATCTCTTTCTAAACCGGAAGAACACGGACTACGAAAAGAACCAGGTTTGACTAGGATACAGCACATCCTAGCCGTTGGACCACATACTGTGGCAATGAATAAAGGGATAAATCGTGGGCGGAGCAGATGGCTGACAGGGTATTTACTATTTGTCCTGACAGCCATGAGAACAGGCTCTATACATAGCAGGCAGACGTGTGACACAGTGAAGTACATTATGATGACACGCAGCCAGCGGAGAAAGAGGAGACGCTGCATGGCTGGGCTCTGCTCGGCGTACTGATGGCTCATTTTGCTCTTTGTCTGTGGTGACAGTTTGAGGACAGCTGGAGATTTGTCCTTGGGCAGCGGGAGAAGGAAACTATTGTTATACTAAGAATCTATTGTTAAAATAGATTCTTCCCCCGGGGTCACATGTCAGGTCAGCGTCAGCATATCAGCAAGCACGCAGTACTCCGTAAATGCATTTTAAATCTTTGATTATGCTGCGATGAAGGCAGAGTTCAAAGTTCATCTATACCCCTGCACTAACGGAGAACAGAGTGATTGGAGGATTTGCATTGGTACATTGGAAGCCAAAGTTCTTGTACCGGCCAAACTTTGGATGGAATGAATTTTTGACTTAAAAACACAACTTAAAACACAATTCTGTCTTGCATACCACCACTCCTTTTAACACATGTGAGCTCTCTCTTTAATCAGAATACGGACAGATATTCTCAATACTGAATACATGAAAACATAGTTACTGAACAGAACAACAACAAATAAAGCGTTTAAGTCCAGAGGCTCGACAGCAACTGTCAAAGCAATAGATGGATGGAAAGATAGATAGATAAACAGACAGACAGACAGACAGACAGATAGATAGATAGATACTTTATTAATCCTGAAGGAAATTCCAGTCATCTGTTAGCTGATAACAACAATAACAATAATACACCAAAGATTTTACAAATTGTACTGTTTTTCAGAACACTGGGTGACAGACATTAGTCTTTTGTTACTTTTATAAGTCGTTACCATCATTATGTAGTTGGTGCATGACTTCTACCTTTGCACTTTTGAAGACCATGGATCAGTAAAGGTCCATGTTCTATGTGACTGAGAATAGACGTCCATTTCCTGAAAACCATGAAATCCAAACATACCGATGCATTACAAACTGCTTTGAAGCTGTCTTGAGTTTCAGTCTTCATGCAGGGTCGTCCTGAGAAGCAGCTTTGCTACAAAGTCTATTTCCTAAAATGGAGATGATTGCATGTGTGTGCGTGTGTGTGTGCATCACTTGCACACGAGCCACAGTTCCTCTCCTGACTTGGATGCGTTTTAATCCTGGCAGTCTTTTTGTTTTCCTGACCACAGCGTCTTTGTGTTTGTCCTTCCCTTTTGGTTTTTGCAGCGTTATTGGGATCCACGGAGGTGATGGATACTGGATGCAGTGAGAGGATTTGATGGATAGAAACATGTCTGTGTTTGGGAAAGTAAAGCCTGCGGCAGCTGAGAGGAGCTCGACTCTGTGTAACCTGGTCCTGCTCGGTGTGATGGGTTCCGGGAAATCAGGTCAGCTTCACATCCAACAGGAACTTCAAACACACAATCATCATGATGGAGCTCCATCAGAACCTTTCAGGGCTGAGGGGAAATCAAGTGAGCTTTCATCACCTCATGAGGGTTCTTATTTCAGAGCAGCATGATTATTTCACCTGGTAGACTTGGAATGGAAATGTAGGCAACTGATAACAACAAAAATGGGGGTCATAGAAAGAAAAATACCAAGCAGTATGATCTATTTCAAAATAAATATGTGTAAATTAAATAACATCAAAATTAATGAAAATGAAAATAACTTAGATAATAACATTTATTATAATAACATCTTACTTAACATTTTACATGTAATGGTGTTGAGAAACATCTCATACTGATGTAATAAATACTATTCATACGGAAACATTATAAGTTTGCTCTTTTTTTGCTCTTTGTTTCCTCTTCTTTGGAAGCTTTGAAATTTTCAATAGAATTTAAGATAAAAAAGACAAAAATTGAAAATGCTATGCCCCAAAAAAGTTACAATTTAAAAAGTAAATAATTCCTAACTTCTGTATAAATTGTGAGATTTTATTCATTTTCTGTATCGTTTATGAACGTGTTACTGATGTAAAATAAATACATCCTTTAAATATCCCTTCACCTTTGGTTGAGACTTAATGGGACTTTCTCCTCCATCCCACCTCTGATGCAGTCTGGGAATGTTTATAAGTTTCTCTGTTTCCCATGACCCCGAGTGACAGCGGTCCACAGAGACGGTCTGTGTCAGTAAGACGCTCTGTGCTTCCTTTGCAGCGCTGACCGTGAAGTTCCTCACCAAGCGATTCATCAGCGAATACGACCCCTGTCTCGGTGAGATTCCTCCAAGGTCCTCATGTGTTTGGTTCTGTTTATCTGTGTCTAATGTGATAGGCCTAATGGCAGTGCTGTAATCATCTTTCATCATAGAATCTCCGGATCCTTTGGTCTGTCCGCACCAACTCATATAGGCCCCGCTCTTACAGCTTTTTCTACCATTTTGAATTAAAAATAATTTATCCAGATGTTATTTTTATGTCCCACTTGAATTTGGGTTCATTTGTCACTAAATGTTACATAGAATGCCTGTTTGTAGTATTCCTTACTGTTTGCCTATAATTGGGTAATAATTGGGTATGATTGGGTGCTCTGCTTCATGATATAAGTCTATTGTAACTAAACTTGATGTGACCACATGGAGACATCAATCAACATGATGGTGGCGCTATAACAACAACATGTTACATGTTGTCCATAACTTTGGACTTGATAGAATCAAACGTTTCTCGGTTTGTTTTCTTACCATTCATGGCTCTACAGCCACGTTCCCTTCATCCATGTTTCCACAGAGGACATATATTCATCAGAGGAGACGGTGGACCAGCAGCCCGTCACGGTCAAGGTGATGGACACGTGTGACCAGGTAACAACTCCATTGTCAAGGTCCATGTGGGTACTAGACATGTTAACAAAAAAATATTTATTGTGGTCCAATTATTTAGATTTTAATTAATTTATAATCTTCTCCCAATCCTTTCCTTCACCCCAATACGTTGCAAGGCTCCAGCTCAAATAAATAAATTCACATTGGTCAGTCAGCCTGTGGCACCAATATGGCTGCTACACCCGGTGGGATTAGGCTAAAATTAACAACAACAGAGTGAACAAAACTAATTCCATACAAACACACAACAAAAGCCAAAGCATGTTTAGGATGTCAGCACAGACACGAGCAGCAGACGTGGGAACAGCCACGGCTCATGTGAAATCGTTTGTGTGAGTAAAGTTATGGAATCATCCACAGGTTTGGATAACATGACAAAAATTAAGCATTGGTATCGATACATAGATAACACCTGTGTTAATTAATGATAAATCTTGTTTAACATTAGAGAACATAACATGGCGACTGAACCACGAGTGCTGTCTCATGTATATATATATATATATATATATATATACGTATATATACTGTATATATGATATGGAATGGATGTACCTCCATAAGCACTTAAAACGTAACATGAAATAGGCCACGCCCGCAGTGGTAAAGTATAAGTATAGTGAATGAGGATGCGGTTTTGGGTTGATCTTGGTGTGTTTCTCATTGAATTTTGAGAGTGCTGAATGAAGCCCATCCCAATATGGAGCGCTGAAGTTTATGGAAGACAGAGCAGTCATGGAGTCATTGAAAAAACTTCACATCATTCTTGTTCATCTTCATCTAATCTAGTAATTTGATGAATTGAGGGATGGACCTGTAATCCTAGATATAAGAAATGTTGAACTACTGGAATACCAGGCAGCACTGTAGAGTTCAGTGCAACATGAAGGGGTAATTAAGCCAATTAGGTCCAATTAATTTATGCTGCTAAGATTATTTAATTTGACTTTGGAGCACATCCAACATAAAACACAGTGTCATCACAGCAAAGGGTCCAGAGGATAGGGGGAGGAACACAGAACACAGACCTGATGGCTCCCTCTAGTGACCGTGAAGTGCAAAGAGCATGTTGGGCCAGTCGGAATCAGGACCCGCTTCGATGAGCTAAAATGTTCCCTATGTGAGTCTTATAACTGACCAAATATTACCACTCCAATCAGAGGCCTTTTCTGCATCAAAAGTCAAAGCAGCAGATGGTTTGGCAACATCTGAGGAGACCTCCATGATATCTAAACATTGTTGGATATTGTCCTGATTATGGTGGACAGGGTAGGTCATGTGCGGTTTGGGACAGTACCTAAGCTTTGAATTTAGCATCTGCATTCAAGAAGGTCTAGCCCAGGGGATCTTTACCCCATAGAAATTCCACAGACGACAGTTTGTTTCGTCCTGGTGTGTACACCTCCGTTACAACGCACAAAATACATTTTATTAAATGATCGTACAAATACTCCGCAAGGAAATTCACACCGGGTGTTAAACAGCCTTTAATTGTGTATGCACATCGCTCTGTATTTTTGTGGAGATAATTTTACACGACACAAATAATGAAATGAAAGATTCCTGATTGTGGATTGCAACATCAAGCAAATCTGTTTCAAATCTGTTTGTTCTGTTGCGCCAGATTCTAACTGTTAGGTTGAGGCAAACGTAGGTTTTCACTGCTACGTGTGAGCTCTAAGGTTTGGAACTGAAGTGACAAGTGACAGTCTACCCTTCATGGGTCCAAGTTAATGGTGTCCTCTCCTAATTCAGCGGATGAAATATTAGACAACTGATTGGCACAGTGAATGCTCGTCTCCTGCTCTGTCTGCAGTCTAATAAATCTAACCTGACGTGCTGTAAAGGCCCGGGTTTTTGTTGGTTTCATATATTTGTACAGGACGATTTCCGTTTCCCACTGGCACAGGTCACACATATGGCGTTGTTGGTGGGACAAGTGTCTTACAGATGTGCATTCTGTGACAAAATGTTTACTAAATGTGCTGCAGGAAAAGAAAACTGAAAATAAGGACTGATTCATTTCACAACTATTTCTTTATTACATTTAATGTAGATTAATTGTTGGATTAAATTGACAGGTTGTGCAGTTACCCCAAAGGGCTATAATTTAAAAAAGGCACCACTAGGGATTAGACTGAGACTGGGGAGATGCAGACAGATGCTAAAACCTACAACCACCCCACTCCACGTGTGTGCTACACACACCAGTGCACAGCAAACCCGAGGTGTGCCAAATAAAGATGTTTACTGCAAACTTTAGAGCTCAGCTTCACACACCGCATGGGGTGAACACACATTAGGACCCTGTCTACCTCCTGCAGCTCGGCCCCTCTGCTCAAAGATCACAGCTGGTTCCTGGGAAGCCCTTTTAACAGTGAAACACTCTTCCAAAAGTAAACAGGGACCAGCAATAAAAGAGGAATCGGTTTGACCTCACAACGTACAGAGTAGAGTTTACTACTAGACAAGAATTACACTCCTTACAAAGGGAAACCACTCTTTAAGAGTTAAATTCATCAGTCATTACATCATTTTTAGTCAACACTGAAGTCACACATTGATTTCTGCAAATATTCACAGACGACTTAGTGACGAATGGTCTATTTAAGGTTCATTTATAACTCTGCACAACCAATGAATAAATAAGTGACTGACAGATTAACAAGATGCAAGATCAGGACAAAATGAATAATAAATCTATGAATGGCAACAGAGAAACGATAGTGATCATAACACAACTTAAACATGCGTTTAAGAGTTAGACGAATGTTGAAACATCATTTTTAAATGTAGAGAACCAGTATCTGACATCAGTGTGGGCCTACGCTTGTCTCCGGGCACGAAGTCTTTGTTGCGTATGTTTTATTTATGTAATCACTCAATTTAGACTTAACGCCCAGTATCATGCGCTTCATCACTAAGAAGTGTGTGCAGAGAAAAGTTATGTCAAATAAGAACTTATAAGAGACAACACGATTCAAACATTGATACGTCCAGACATTTACCACTCGTGGTCTTTGAGTAACTCAATACTATTAACTGACAAAAACACACAGCTTAGTTACTTCAAAACCTCAAAACACAAATTACGCATTGTATCACTTCAGTGTTTTACCAACAGTGGTCAGTAGATGGCAATGTGGGTCTATCACAGAAAGGAAGTTATTACTTTTGTAAAAAGTTATATCTTGATCACAAAGACACGCAAGGGTTGGGAAATGATGGACAAGTGTTTTATTTATTGTCTTATTTGGCTTCTCAACTGATTAGACCATTAAATTAATTCATTTAGACTTAACTTACCAAAAAGAGAGAGATGCACACTGAAATTTCCTCAGGAACGTTGAAAATTTATGACAGAGGTGTGCCAGCAAATTATCAGTGCCTAGCAACTCTGAATGTGGTTGGAGCTGTATGACCTCTTTATGACCTAATTTAAAGGCAGGTCTGAACATGGCCTGTTTCTCCCCCCTCCCCCTCCCTACCCCCACATACACACACACAGAATTATTCAGAAAAAGCAGTTTCAATAAAATACTTAAGAAACTCACATGAGGCGAATGATTAGGTCAAACAGCAGCCTGGCACGGCATCCTGGGGGAAGAGAACAGAGGTGTCAATCAGCCGAGTGGGAGGGAGGATGCTCTACCTCGGAGGGATTAACCAATTTACCACCAATGAAGCAGAGGCTCTGCCTGACATGGAACGGGCGTTGGGCTTATTATGGTCTGGAAGGGAAACAGCAGGGACCAGCTTGAATCCTCACCACGTAGGACACAGCTGCACATGGAACATCCTCATATCCGTACTACATTCAGGAAGGTTATGGAGGGGCAGATAGCATCAAGTCACCGCCAAGGGACAGAGCCACCCTAAAATCTAGTAACAAAATATAAAAGTCTAAACAAACCAATTACAGCGACACTCAGTGTTGGACCGGCGTCTCTACATACCAAACACCAGACTCAGACACACCGTGGAGGACCAACAGCTGTCTGTGGGAAGGGAAAGACTGACAGTCGGCTCCAAAGGGCGGGGCCTCTACCTCAGGGTGGCAGCCCGCACTCTAAGAATTCTGAGATCTTAATAGGTTACTCCACAATAAAGTTGGATGAGCACCATCATGCACCATAAACCGTATCCTCGCTCATGAATACTGAAAAAATGAAAATAATTAAAATAATGAATTCAATTACCATTAAAGTAATAATTGCAATTTCTTAATATTCTATAGCCTGACATCTTTCTCTTCTATGGGTAAAACATTTAAACAGTTGTCAAAATATCATCTAGATATGAAAGGGAATTAATATAGTATAAGCGTAACAAACAAGAAAAAAAAAAATCAGAAATATGACCAAAGTAATTCTTGGCATTCACCCTCTAAGGTTCATTTCCTGCCATTTTCTGTTGTGTTTGTGTTTGTTTACCAACACTGGATCCAAGTAGACTTCATAGTACTCTCTAAAAGTCAACAACTGGGTCATAGACCTGAATCTTTTCCTCGGGATGGTCACAGAGACGTTGGTGTGGAAATCTAGTGTTAAAGTGGGATTTTCTTCACAGAACAAGGACAGGATTAGAGATTATCACTTTAAGCCTATAAAGAAAGAAAAGTGGCTGAGGAGGTGGAGCGTTGACCCAGGTTCCTTTGTTTCTGTCAAACCGGAGGCGGGTCCCACTAATGCTGAGCGCTACCTGTCCTGGGCCAACGCCTTCCTGGTGGTCTACAGCATCAATGACCTGCAGAGTTTTAAGGGCTGCCAGCACTACCTTGAGACCCTCGCCCTCCACAACAAAACAAGATCGGCAAAACCTCCCATCATCCTGCTGGGGAACAAACTGGACATGGACAGATACAGGTGTGTCTTAGCGTTCCATAAAACATGAGGCCTTCTTCACAAAGGTTTACTGCCATGAGTGATCATAAAATCCCATAAAAAGTGGTGTCAAGGTTCTTGGTGGCTCATGGGTTTAAGCCCGTACCACCTAACCTTCCTGTTCCTCTTATTAAACAAAAAAACTGGTCCTAAAATATTGACACAGTTTACATTACACTCCAAACTCCTTAATTATTGGTAAATTAATTGGTAATTGCTCCATTTAATGGAGTATAGATTATTTTAAAGGATGAGTAACCATTAATAACTGAGTCCACTGCAAAGAAAAGGCATAAAAAATCCTTATCAGATTTAGAGAGGTTTTGATTTGAAAAAATATACATGCACAAACAATCACAGACAACTTCTTTAAATGAAAATAGGATTTATTAAAACAATCATCAATTAATAAATCTACAAAAATTTACAAAGCTAGCAAATATATACATGGGTATTTGTGTGCGTGTGTGTGTGTTCAAAAAGAAGTTGTGGAAAGATATGTGTGAGAAGGTAAGGTCCTGTAGGTGACCTGTCTATTACAGTGGCCAACTTACGAATAGCTCCATCTTTTGGCCAGTGTATGGAACTACATGTCTCCCTCTATGGGTGAGAGAGGAGACTGCAATAACCTGCCATGTGGTCGGCATACATGAGAGGGAGAATAGGCTAACACAGGTAAGGCTAAGCCAGCAGGCTGTCCATGTGCTAGGCCTATGTGTGAGTAGTGTGTGTAGGTTAGTGAAAGGATAGATAAAGAAACAGAGAAAGATAAAGGAGAATCTTTGGATCATCAACACAGCAATGCTGTTTCCCTCTCCCAGAGAACAGCTCTTTGGTTCAGTATTCCATGGAGTGAACGGAATGCAGCCAACTGTGGTAACGTAGAGTTTGAGGCTAACATGTAGTCACGGGTTAGATAAGCACAGATTAATATAGATGCTTCTGGTCTTACAAGAATCAGCAATTCAGGCTATGCCACTCGGGACACGGATTGTGGAGCGTGGCACTCCGCAGATTGGGTCCCGACTGTTTACAGGCAAACCTCAGTCACTGGTCTTAACACAGTAGAAAACTACCACAACCAAATGGACGGGAATATTTTCTATATTCCTTCTTAACAGGAAACAAGGACCTGCTGTCCTTGGTTATAACATCAGTGTATAACAAAACATCAACAAATCAATTAAAGTTACTAAGTTGTGTAACCAAAATGGAATACTAACTACCTAACTCTGCCTCAGACACCAAAAGTACCTCAGTCTTGGAAATGGCTGAAGTATATTTTGGATTTCATCGTCTGGGATGCCGTTGGCTTTGTGGTCCGGTCTGGTGTGGGAGGAAACAGGTCACTCCGATATGATTCATGGAAGGGGATTTATTTTGCATACGTCAGTCGGTTGATCTGATCGAAGCCACTGGCGCCAGACTTGAAAGTTGGTGTGTCTGCCAGTCGGGCAGGACGCACTGAAGCATGAGGCTTTCTGGAGGCCTCACGTGGTGGACAAAGGCTCCAGGGGTCAGCAGACCTCAAGGGCTGGGGGAGTCTGAAGGAAGAGGGGGGAGGGGAGAGAGCTTGAGGAGACGGGCTCCAGGAGAAAAAGATGAATAATAATAGTAAGATGGATGGCCAAATCTCTGGTTTTATTGACCTGATGATGTCCGGTTGAGTCAGGTCAAACTGACCAATGGCCATTGAAGGTGGGCTTGGCCTCTCAGGTCAGGGACTTTCAACTATTTCACCTAGGTGCAACCCTTCCCTTGTTGAAGCAGCCAGGGAAAATGGTAGCTGTAAAGTCTATGTTTCCATTGTCCAAACACAGAAATGGTCAGACCTGAAAGGGGTTACTTCAGAGTTTAATAGATTAAACATCAAAATGTTCATGTTTATGGAATACATAGAATCCTGAGTCTATAGGTGCTGTTGTGTATCTGTTCTCTCTATCTGTAGCAGCGAGTATGCTACATGGGTTGACCAATCCTGGTCAATCCATTTGGCTAATAGTGGTTCAACACATAACAGGCAAGCACGTCACTAGTTCATCTCTGCTGGCTTTCATCTCCCAACGTATGACCCCGCAGGCCACCAAAAACCCAAACCGATGTCTGCTCTCCTCCGTGGTTTCTCTACATTCCTCTGTCCTCCCATCTCATTCATTCAAATTTGTTAGCTGAGGCTAACAGTAGTAGACAGTAGCTACTCTGCTAATGTTAGCTATTTCCACTGATTTTATCTGACAATAATGAATGTGAGCATTGTCACACCAGCTAGCCCCTTTTTAGGACGTCCTTGTTGTGTCCATTATGTGTCTCGTATATTGACGATGTTTCTCAATTTTGCAGGTTAGTCATTCTTCGTCCATAATGGTATCTGTTGTCGTCACGTGCCCCATGGAGTAGGGCGACAGCATTTGATCGGCCAACGGCAGCATGTTGGACGCATTTATTCATCTTAATGCGGTCCAAATTGACACAAATCTAAGTGTATACGTTTAGAAGAAGAATCTAGGCTTCCGCCTTCATTTGGTCATATTCTGTATTTTTCATACGGAAATGAAATTCGTCTTCTGCATTTAACCCGTCCATATAGGACTCTCGCTGACACTTTGGCACATGGACAGCAGGAGGTGGGGATCGACCACCAACCTTACGGCTGGAGGACGACCCGCTCTACCGCAGAGCCATGGTCGCTGGTCTTACACCCCAAGTTTGAGTAATTGAGCTAGACTGCGTGATCGATACGCGATTTGTTCAGGAACGTAAACGTATCAATTGGAGTATTCCACATCTGTATCGCTGCATGGGCACACTGTGAACATATGGAGAGTGATGGACTCCCACCGATTCCATGTAAATGCATTGCTGTCCATGCATTCTGCTACCACCTAGTGGTAACTGACTGTTAATACAGGAAAAGCAGTCTGGAAGGTTGTCTATGGCTTAAAATTACCGTTCACCTCAAAATCTATTGTAATGTTCTTTGGCTCACGTATGACGCTCTGCGAAGAACTTCGTGAAAAATGTGTTATCCTGACAAACACACACACACACACACACACACACACACAAAGAGGTAAAAACATAGCCTTCCTTGGCAAAGGTAAAATCAGTCACAAACTCGCTGTGCGTGATGAACAAATTATTATTAATGTATTCAAACTTTTCCCCTCAGACAGGTGAGTAGGGAAGATGGTGTCGCCCTGGCCTCACGGTTCGGCTGTTTGTTCTACGAGCTGTCAGCCTGTCTGGACTTCCAATCCGTGCAGCGAGTTTTCCACGAGGCGGTGAGGAGGACAAGGAGGGTCAGGGAGGGCTGCCGACCGGTCCAGGCCCTTTACGTCAGTGAGGATAAAGCTCTGCTCGGCCTCTCCTCCATGCCCTCTTTCACCACGCCCTGCTACAAGGAGCTGCCGGTCCCCGCCACCGCTAAACTAGTCACTGTCAAGACATCCAGGGCCCAGAGCAAACGCCGGGCACCCACGCTGACGCTGCTCAAAGGATTTAAGATCTTCTGATGCCTAAATCATCTACTGACCAACCACAAATGAGAAGACTGAGACAGGGGAGGCACTTGTGGACATGAGTGAACGTAGACAACACAATGGGTCTCAACACCTGGTGATCTTTCTACATATTAAAGTCCTCATACTTACATTCAATACACGGAGGCTGTCCCAGGTCGTAGGCACCATAAATCGACTAAGATATCTTATTTTGACTGAATTTTAGTCAACATATTAAGGATCCATCCATGCTGAACGAGTGAACTTTTTGTGTCATAAATGGTTACAAATAGTTGTTTATTTACAATTTAGCTGTGTCAGTGTCACGCTGCTGTTTTTACACACAGTAGATTAGCATACAAACTTTTTGTGTCACTTTGGCCCATTGATTCAAATGGGCTGGGAGAGCTGGTTAACACTGTAAATGGGATCGTTTAATTTAAACCAGCAGGATAATCAAAGTAAACTACCAGCATGGTTTTGGCATTGTGGTGGGGTTCCTTCTTCCTCAGAGTCACAGAGATGCAGCCAGACTGGTTCACGTGGCAAAGAGAAAAAAGAAACAGATAAACGTGAATCAGAGCGTCTCCGTCTGCGGAGCATACATCCAGCGGTCTGCAGCCTTTGAGACAGCAAAATGCGGCACAAACATGTTTGTGAGGCTAATTACTCTTGCCATTGCCCTTGATCAAGGCAGTAGGCAGTAGATGTGGCATTTATCCCTGCACGTTGGCTTTCCACAGTCCTCGTATTTAGGATGGATTAAATGCAGAGGATGATTTTTTTGTGTGCAAAAATACAGAGTGAGGAAGAAAGACTAAACTACAGCATTTTTCAAAATATGTTTATTTAGTTATTGAGATAAAGTAAAGGTAAAGTATGAATGAAGGCTTGGGAATGGAGTCCAATAAGTCAATGATGTAGACAGAAATAGTTTGATTTTAGGATTCATCACTGCATTGCTGCTGTAAAATGAAAGAAGTTCAGTGGAGGGAGAGACAGGAGAGCTGAAGATGAGCTGTTTCTGATGACTGGCAGGTCACTGTCTAACACTTGTTCAACACAGGAGGTGATGCAAAGGAGAAGAAGACAGCAATGTGACAACAAAGGAACGTAACTTCCAGTGAAAGGACAAATTTCTGTCATGTTCCTGAAGATTCATAAGCTCCCTTATTGTTATGGTTAAATAAATGTGGCATTGATTTTGACAGAATTATTTCATCATCAATCAATCATTATTTAATATTTGAGGCCTGCAGAGGAGACAGTGGTCCTGAAGCCTCCGTGGGAAGTAAACTCTGACTATTCACGATGCATATTTGTGCATATGCGTCACTTCAAGAGCAAAAAGATTGGAATGGGTCACATGTGAAAGACTGCCCCGACTCACGCCGACACCTTCACTATGCTGCCTGATGTCATATGTGATTTAAAATGGAAACTTATCAATGTTAATCAAGGCAGTCCCACAATGCAATGCAGCAGAGCTTTGGTGAAATTTATAATCCAAGCCCCACCCTCTGATGTCTACCAAAGTGGAGTTTTTTTGGCATAAATGGTTACAAACAATGATTTATCTACCATCTTTGTTGTATAGCTTGCCAATTTTAGAAGATGGGTGTGATGACCATGATTGATGATGTAATCTCTATCTAAGAAGATGTCTCAATGAGCTGTTCTGTAACATTGATTTGCATTTTTTGGAATGCAGAGACAGTTGAACGGAGACAGCTCGCTACATATGGAGACACGACCAACAGAGCAACATTTGTTCATACAATACGACATTACTCTGACACGTCATAAGTATCACACCCAGCCCTCTGGGGGGGCGCTCTATCTCATGATCATTCCACCATAGCCTCCTCTTTGTGGATCGCGGGCTCAGCAGGTAACTCCTCCTCGGGTTGCTCTTCCTCTGTTGCCTTGGCCTCCTCCTCTGATGGAGGATCTGGATACAGGATGGACTTGTTTCCGTCTTTCCATGTGACCACGATGTTTCCAGCGTTCAGCTTGCTCAGCTCGCCGTTGGACAGGGAGGCCTTGTCCTCCTGCAGCAGCCTGTCTTCTTCCACTTTCTTCTCCTCGCGGAGCTCTGAGACCACCCACAGCTCCTCCTCTTCACCTTTCCGAACCAAAGCTGCTGCCAGCTTATATTTTGCAACCTTCTTCCTATTCCTGGAGAAAAATGAACGCATGCATATTTATATCTGAGTCAATACTTTCATTGTGTTCAGTTGTTCTCATTACAAAAACAAGTGTTGCTGGGTTCTGCTGACTCATGACATTCTTAGACAGATGTCTAACTTCTGCAGATTTGGATCAAATCAAAGTTGTGTGTAGGTGTGTGTGTGTGTTAAGTTGAGATCATACTTGTTGGCCATGCAGCCCATTCCCAACAGCAGAAAGCCAACAAGGAGGCAAACGAAGGCCAGAGCCAGCAAGGCAAATGTCCATGTGGTGGCTGGAACAGGAAGAGGAAGAGGAGGACATGATCACACTAGATGCTCTCAAAAGTCTTTATCTTCTTTTTGAAGTGTTCCATATCAGATACACCCAAACACCAATACACCAGCAGGGGTGTAAGGTTACAAAGTAAATATGGAGACTGTACTGTTCAAGTTTTAATTACTTGACATAATCTTCACCAGCAAAATAATAATAATACAGTTTACTACTATATTTAGAATGACAATAATGCACTGTAAATGGATGTAGTGTCGACTTCTGTAATATTGTAAATTTACAGCACTAAGCTATATGATGTAATGCATTTTTCCCAGCAAATTACTGTATATTTATAGGATGTAACCTGTGTTAAATAATCTTATGTAAACAATATTTAGAAGAGGACCGAAATATGACTCTGTTTTACTTGGAAGTAAGACATGTATGAGTGAGACATCAGTAAGAAAGGATCGTTTTGAAGTACTCCATTCTCAGATAAATAGAAAATCCAAATGAGGATTTTTTTTGGTGGGAGGAGCATTTTAAAGAGTTGTATTTTTTAGTTTCCTCCAGTGCAGACACACGTGTGATTGGAGAGGGTTGAAAAACAATTGTTTCAAGTGTATTTCCTTTTGTTTATTACACCGAAGTCCTTCGATGGTCTGTGTCTTCCTTTCAGACGTTCAGACCCCCCATCACACACCGCAGTAAGCTCAGCTTTACTACATGATGACTTCGAATCAGGTGCTGCTCCAACGACTACCTGAGTTATTTTAAAAACAGAAACGTTTGCTGTAATATCCTAAATATATAAACCCTGTTGGTTCCATGTGCTGAGCAGTCAGATGGGGGGCTTCACCGCCTCGGTCCTAGTGGATGAGTGTGTGTTGTTGTTACTCTGTAGGAGCTGTGTGTGTGTATGTGTGTGTGTGTGTGTGTGTTGTTACTCTGTTGGAGCTGTGTGTGTGGGTGTTGTTACGCTGTAGGAACTGTGTGTGCGTGTTGTTACTCTGTAGGAGCTGTGTGTGTGTGTGTGTGTGTGTGTGTGTTGTTACTCTGTCGGAGCTGCCGTACGTACAGTTTTCAGTCCGATAGTACCAGGTAAGAAACGCTCTCTCTTTCTCCGTCATGGCTGCCATCCTCTGCTCCAAACCATCTGCAAATTCTTGTGAATCACCAGATGCTCTTTTGGATCCTGAGACACACACACACACAGACACACACACTGCATTGGCATCTTGCTTTCATTGACTGTATTGTTCTATGTTGTTGTACATTGTATGTTTTTTTTTTGTGCTGCTGATCTGGAAAGTGACGTTTAGTTTGACAATACAAATTCAAAATGATCGTTATTTTTTGACTTGACATGTGAGCTAGTCATTGTACTTAAAAATACGTCACATTTTTCATTTTGGAAGTACAAAGAATCACATTCATAAAGTGTTATTGAAGTTCATTAGAATCAAATCTAAATTCAGCCACATACAGCTTCAACCAGGCGTGTGTGTGTGTGTGTGTGTGTGTGTGTGTGTGAGGACATGCAGAGCACAGTGTGATGCTTGACGAAGAGACACACTGTCACTAAGATGTCTGTGAGATCAGATCACAATGTTCAATCAACTGGCTAACCAACTGAGTGGGCGTGTTGACCAATCTTATTGATCACTAACACTCAGAAGGCCGTTAGTTTAAAATTTCAACCCAGCTTTCACATGGATGACTTTGAAGTGAGCTAGAGAAAGTAAACTGTGCACTATTTATATCCCTGCTTATAATTGTGACAAGAGCACACAGCTGACACATCTGTTATGTTACCAATCCCTCACCTCCCCTAAACCTTTATATGATTGATCGTGTTGAGATTAGAAAGACACACACACACACACACACACAAACAGCCACTCCCACACACACACACCCTACCACTGCCCTTTCTGCACCCTCTGTTGTGGACACACAGATAAAACGTTAATGTGAAGAAGAACTTACTGAGCTTGTCTTGGCAGATGTCTCCCTCGTCCAGTGATCTCCACTCTGAGTGCCTCTGTCCCTGGCTCAGGGTCACGTGTCCTCTGTGTACGGAGAGCAGCAGTGATGTGTTCTTACTGATCAGTCTGTCCCTGTCACAGTCCCACTCTAGCGCTGCACTGTCCATCTCCAGCCCCTGGCACGTCTGCGTCCGGACCGGCTTTGTGTTCTGGGCTGACAAACATCTGGATGAGCCCACACACATCAGCATCGTCGGCTCAATCCAGACCCACTGCTGGAAGCCTGAGTCTAGGTCACACTTCTTCAGGAGAAGTCCAGCCGTCCCCGCTGTGTCCTCCAGGCACAGGTTGTCATGTGTGTTGTAGACCATGAAAGTCTTTGCCCCTGGAGTTACATTAGGTTTTAGTGTCTTCATATGTTTCCGCCTGTAAACAGTGATGCTGAAATGAAGCATTATCTTTACCTGGCAGCAGGAGGAACAGCAGCATCCAGGCATCCAACATGTCTGAAGAGGGCAGAGCACTGTCATCATATCAAAGAGGTCACGGCATGAACACACATACAAATGATCAGATATAGAAACATCTAGGACATCTAAACATGATTGCTATTGTTCAAATTGGCAAATGTGGTTTCTATGTTGTTACAATTAACCTCAATATTTAAGTATGTATTATGTAAATATTAAGTATTTGGGATATGTTGATCACTACAGATAAGTCACAGTGAAAACACTGAATATAAAAACTGTTACCAAATCTTCCTCCTACCAAATCTTAGTTTTGCTCTTCTGTATTGTACATACCACACCATACCATACTATACTATACTATACTATTCTATACTATACTATACTGTACCGTACCATACCATACCATACCGTACCGTACCATACCATACCATACCATACCATGCCATGCCATGCCATGCCATACTATACTATACCACACCATACTATACCATACCATACCACCCATACCATACCATACCATACCATACCATACTATACTATACATCACTATACTATGCTATACTACACCATACTGTACCATACATGATGTAATGAACTAGGCGATGTGGCTTAGCTGGTAAGGTGATTGCCTAGTGATCGGAGGGTCGCCCGTTCGATCCCTGGCTCCACCATGTTGATGCTCCCTGAGCTCCCTAACCCCAAATTGCTCCCGACAAGCAAGCCTTGCATGGTTACCTCGGCTGTTGGTGTATGAGTGGGTGTATGAATGGGTGAATGTGAGGCAAACATTGTAAAAGCGCTTTGAGTGATCTCAACACTAGAAAAGCGCTATAAATGCAATCCATTTAACTTTACTGTACTATAAATACTATACTATACCATACATAATGTAATGTACTATACTATGCTATAATATGCTATACCATACATAATGTACTATGCTATACTATACTATACCATAAATAATGTAATGTACTACACTATACCATACCATACTATACTATGCTATACCATACATAATGTACTATACTGTACTATACTATACTATACTATACCTTACTACACTATGCTATACATAATGTAATATACGATACACACCACACTATACTATACCATACCACACTGTGCTACGCTATACTATGCTATACCATACATACTGTAATGTACTATTCTATACT
>OMNV01024002.1:0-29550 GCA_900303265.1 Brotula barbata
GCAGTAGTAGTAATAGTAGCAGTAATAGTAATAGTAGCAGTAGTAGTAATTGTAGTAGTAATAGTAGTAGAAGTAGTAGTAGTAGTAGTAATTGTAGCAGTAGTAGTAATTGTAGTAGTAATAGTAGTAGAAGTAGTAGTAGTAGTAGTAATAGTAGCAGTAGTAGTAATTGTTGTAGTAGTAGTAGTAGTAGTAGCAGTAGAAGTAGTAGTAGTAATTGTAGTAATAATAGTAGTAGAAGTAGTAGTAGAAGTAGTAGTAGTAGTAATAGTAGCAGTAGTAGCAGTAGTAGTAGCAGTAGTACTAGCAGTAGTAGCAGTAATAGTCTTCACAGTTTCTGCCCGGTAATGATAAAATTAACCTATTACAATAAAACCCATGTTCAGGTTTATCAGGTATAAATTCATAATTCATGAAACAGGAAACCCCAAATACAACATTTAGAGCAACAATAGAGAATAAAACTGATGAAAAGTGATGAGCACAGAGCAGAGTGAAGAGTGTTAAACGGACAGCTGATCATGAAGTGAAATGATTCTACCTGGAGAGAGGAGACACTGTACCGAGAAGATTTCAGGGGTGGTTTGAGGGACAGGGAGAGAGAGAGGGAGAGAGAGAGAGAGAGAGAGAGAGAGTTCTGGGGAGAGAAATAAGAAAACACAAGTGTATCTCTGACAGTAGAGCACTGAGCTCAGCTGATGGCCCCTAATGAAGCTCGGCAGCTGCAGAGGAGGAGCACACACTGACAGGAGTCCCAGTCTGACGGATGGTAGAGAAAACACACACGCACACACACACACACACAGACACAGACACAGACACTCACAGCAGACGACAGCTCAGATTTAAGCATACTAAAACTTTGATAGACGTGCCGTGCAATGAGGAGGAGAAGAGTGCAGAATGGTGCATCTCTCTGTTTCTTCTCCCCGTGAGGATTTATCCGTTACAAGTGGTCACAGATAGCTTCAAAATGGCCCAGATTCATTCAGCAGAATCACTCAGTCAATCTTATTCCATTTTGGGTGCAGCATATGTGTGTAAAGGTCTCCCTAAAGGTCTTATTTCAGCCCAACCCTGACTGCTGTGTGTGAGACAGAGAGAGAGAGAGAGAGAGAGGCCGCTGCAGACACTGTGAGCTTATCATGCGCGAAAATGAAAAGAGAAATATTGCTTAAAATCTCTCTCTACAGGCGTGACTTTTTGAGTTTGGTGAAGCGTACACTTCCCATCCACATTCCATCTTCAGGACAAGTATCACTTTTGTGCATTGAAATGCTTCCCGGAGAGGCCAAGCAAGTTTCAGAAGGACGCATTAAATCTGGAGATGCACAGAAAGTTGCAGTGATGCAAGTAAAGAAAAATTGATATCTACAGGGAGTTTTCTGTCTGTATTTGCATATAAGGAGATTCTTTTTTCTTTTTTTTTAAAAAAAGGCAGAATTACACTTTATTATCTCTCATTGCCACGTGTGAGTTTAAGTGCACGGTCCTCTACTGCCCTCTTCAGGATGAAGACAGTATCATCGTCTGCTGCTCTGATTCATCAAAATGACATAAAGCCGTGCATTAATGTAGACAATCATCCTCAACGTGAATCTTCTTCACACTCTTCAGCTCCATGTCTGTCTAATTCAAACACTCAAGTCTCTCTCCAGTAATTACAGAGCCACGTTATCTTACAAAGAGGGACTTTGTTCTGTCTTTGTTTACAAAGATAATTGTGTGAGTTCCTGTAACATCTCCACTCATGTAAATGATGAGTCAGGGATGCACTGATTACTGAGGGCAGTGAGAATCTGAGTACTTTGGGCTTGAATGATAACTCATATCGCATATTCATAACTCACTCACAGTGTCACAAAGTACAGTAGAGTGAGGTGGTCCAGTATGTTTATGCTATATAATACCCTTTAAGTACAAAGTGGTCATATAATCAAAGATTTCAGATTTGATTACTCGTTTTATTCCTAAACATATAAACACTAATGTGTGCATATGTGATGATAATGAAATGAAAATTGGTTAGAAAGATTCTTGGGGGACACTAATATAAATTCTTTTAAAATTTCAAACTTATTCCTTATAATTTTACATGACCCAATTTAAATATTTCTTTTTTTTTTCTCAAAATAACACATAATTGTCATAGCATTTCTTTTTATTGACCTCAATGACTTAATTCTTATATTAATACTTAATACTAATTTATTTTTTTTCTGCTGAAATACTACATAATATTTTTATCATAAATATAATTATTGAATAGTTACATTTTTTTGTGGTAAATTTAACTTTGACCTTTTTGTGACATTCTTTGCATAGGAATGTCACAAAAATGTAAAGTTAATGTGTTAAGTTATAAGGTGCATCAATAAAAACTGTCAGCAGGTGGCAGCACCACACCACATTCTCTATTGTTGGATACAAAGTATCTCACGACAGCATTTCTTCAATAAAAACAGTGTTCTACGTCATTAACTTATACTTATTGTTTATTTTCTACACCACAACTTGACACAATATGGTTAAATAAAATAGTTTATTTAGTTAATCAATAAAAATGAAATTAAATGTTACAAAAAGTATCCGAAAAGGCAGAATTGTACAAATTATGGCTCCTCGTTCAATTGGACATAGAAAAATACAAAGGCACTGTGCTCTACGTTCTGCTGAGGAGCGTACAAAACAAACAAACAAACAAACAATATTCACACATTTATATTTTCATTAGTAGGAGGAGTACGGGCCGCGTAAGAGGAGAGCGAGCCCTGTTGGTGGGTGACCTTGAGATTGCAAGACCTGTTTCAAATCAAGGCAGACTTACTGAGACAATGTGAGACACGGGACAGACAGACAAAGATTTGGTATCGAGCATCAATCAACGTGTGGTGAACGTGGAGGAGTTTCACTGTAAGGAGTGTGTGAGAGAAAACATTACGTTGAGAATGCAGTGCAAAGGCATACAAAACACAAAGGGAGGATGGTGTGTGTGTGTGTGTGTTTAAGGAGGTAGAGGGGTGCTGCAGGTCAATGTGCATCATAGTTTTCTTTCAATAAACATACAGCATTTACCCATTATCACCTTATAGCTTGCGTACACCTGGACGGGTACTCTCATTTATTTTGTCTGACGAGATCAATGCTGCGTCATTGAATCTCACGGATGAGTGATCATAATCGGTATCATACCATAAAGTTGTAAGGTGTCCTGCTTTGGGAAGCACGACAATACTGATGGGAGACTGAGATGTCCACACCCACACAGTCCTGAGAAGACGTGTACCTGGAGTCATTGTCCTGGAGCTTTGTGTTCTATGTTAGAGGACACTTGGGATCCAAGTAGCGCCGACGCTACGCTCAAAATGCAAAAGTACTTTCCAAAATGTACCAAAAGACTTTTTCTGAACGTTATTAGACGTCTTAAAAATGTGCTAAGAGATGAATTATGTCAATCATAGTCCAACGCTTCGTAACATTGGCATGTCGGTAGAAGCGTTTCATGCACGAGATTTTCACTTCCAGGGTGATGTGGATTTGTGAGACATTTTTGCCTGATTTAACCCGTCGAGTTTGTCGCTTGTCACGTGTTCTGTGTTTGTTTGCTTCTCTCTCCTGCGGTGCTTTGTAGTGTGCAAATTTAAAAGCTCATTCAGAGTATCGGGTTACACTGAAACCACTGAAGATTCTCAACAGGGACTCCTAACCCTTTTCTTTGGCACGTCCACCTTTACATTAAGACAACTTTTTAATGCATCCCAGTCGGATGGATTTGAACTGTGTAACAGCAAAACTGCACGACAATTCCTTTTGGCGTCCATTATAATTGGAGTCAGAGAAGTCCAGCGATTTCGCTGAAGATTACAAGAATCCATGCTCATCGAGTCCCTTTGGAGTTACCGGATTCCACTTTGCGAAAGTCTTGGTCGTGGAATAACCTGAAAAAGAATTTAAAATACACTCATCAACTCTCGCTGCGTGATGCAAAACATTCATCTTATTCACGGCTGTGAGGCGTAATCTGGTTACCTGGTTCTGGTCTGCTTCTGGGAGGCTCTGTCAGCTGATAATCTGGCACGGAGAGTCTCTTCCCTTCTATATCGCTGTCGCCCGATGAAGGCTGATCTTCTGCTTTCAAGTCTGTCTTATACACAGCAGGCTTCTTGTGGTATTTAGCTCGGTAGGTGTCCGTCATACAGTTATCCACTGAAAAATAAGTACTGGGAAATACCATGTCAGGAGAGGGGGAGTCTGGAACGTCGTGGTCGTTGCTCGGTTTGGGACTCGGTAACCTCTCGTCGCTCTCGCTGGCCGACAGATCGTTCCTTTCCTGGTCCGACGACCCCGATTTAGAGCTGGCGTCCGACGAGAGCTTGTGCTCGGCGGGCGTCTCGATCCACCGACGGAAGGTGGTGTGAGGTAAACCATTTCTGGGTTCCTGGTTGGAGCTGAACCGCGTCGGTACCTCCAGCTGGTGGGCGTGGACGCCAGACAGGTCGGCGTGACTGACGCCGTTGGGTTTGGGGGGTAAAGGTGGGGCATAGCGCCGCAGAAAGGAGTCCGTGTGAGCGACGTCGCCGGGTTCTTCTTGTTCAGAAAAGGGTCCGGCGAGATCGTCCGAGCTGTTCCACTCGGAACTGCTGATCTTGGTCAGGAACGGAGGCGCTGGGCTCACTGGGCTGCCGTCCACGTTGTCCTCCCTTTCGCTGTCGAGGCCGTTTATCCTTTCTAGGACCCCCGGAATGTATCGGAAAGCTGTTCTCCTGTTAGGAAGCAAAGACACCGATGTCACTTCTCCTGCACGCGATCCACTCCATCAAACAACGATTCTCTATTATTTCAGAGCTGCTGTACCTTTGCATGGACGGACCGGCTTTCATTGCATCTTGCGGATCTGGCGATTTTCTCGCATGGTCACCTAGAACAACAACAACAACAAGGACGGCTCGTGAGCGTAATTCACAGCAGACTAATTTGTTAACTAATGTTCATTACTACCAGATGGTCCAAAATAGAGGGAACATCTGTCGTGGCTTTCGATATGAACGTGGCTACAGTTTTTTTTTGTTTTTTTTCTATTTCTCTCCAGCAAAGACGTGTTATCTAACAGGGGTCACAGCGAGGGCCTTTGCCTGGTGCTGGAAGAGGAAGTATCAAAGCAGCTAGTCTGGCTGAGTGCCCTCAGGCTCCCAATGTACCACTGTGTCTGATCCAGCCAAAGAATGAGGCCCCCGCAAAGGGAATGGGTTCACATCCAGGCCCGGTTAGCTTTGAGCTAACACGGCTAATGAAACAATTAAGCACGCTGAATGAAATCTGTGCCGCAGTGGGTGTGAAGCTTTGAAAGTTCGCAGGGTGGTGTGTGATTTACACGACCTGGGACAGAGAGTGAGTGGCTAAGAACCATCTGTGATATGTCAGCGTCCTCTCTTACTTTCCCTCTGCTCTCCCAAAGCATTAGTGGCTAAATCCTTTGTGCTGGCATGCAATTACGCAGGGGTCAAACTCCAACCTCCAGATCCCCTCCCCGACACTATTGCATTTTTTAAGCCGTTAAGTCCATGTGGCAATTTGCTATTTGATGCTGTTGAGCTGCAATGTTGGCAAGCAACGGGAATAATATTCCAAAAACAAAAAAAAAACAAAAAAAAACAAATGTTTGCCAGTTGACAAGCTCTGAAACGTAAGCGAGGTGACAAGACTGAATAATGTCGAGTTTTAATTATTCAGGTTCTTCGGGGTCCAACTGACCTCTACAGAACACAGACTGGAAATTTGGGATTGATACTGAAGTCGCATATGTCAGTAAAGCAGATGTAATCAAGGTACCACACGGTTTACACTTGTCAAGGAAACTGTCCATACACGCTAATTACGGCATTAAAAATGTAGCATTAAACAGTAGCATTCACTGTACCATCGATACTGAACTACGTGAGCTCAGTGTACAATTCAATTTCACTGACATCACAATATTCAATGGATCTATCTATCTATCTATCTATCCATCTTCATGTCCATCTGGCCGTTGATTTTAACTGATATGGGTTGAAGGAAAATATTTTATATCTCCTTTATGTCTAACTCAGGTTAAAGATGTACACTATGCAATGAGGGAAAGTTGTCTGTTTCATAGATAATCTTTTCTCCACAAATTTAATTGTGATCTACCGGTGGACAAAATTGTAAAGAGTCGTCCCAAATTTCTGAACAGCTGAGCTCTTGGTATGGTATGAGCTACCTGATAAAATGGGAAATACTCTATGGAAGCAACCTGATATGTATTATGTTGTTTTTTCATCCGGATAACAGAATACAGATAACGGCTACATAAGTACCTGTTTTTATTTACTGCACTTATGAAGCTGAGTGATCAGGAGCACACACGTTGATACAAACTGTTGGCTTCATTGTGTCATACCAGATTTTATAGGGGGATTTAGTAATGCATGCCATGAGCCAAAATGCACAACTCTGACCTGTTGACACAGTAACAAAGCTCCTATGGTATATTTCATAGACTCTTGATGGCGTCTGTACGGGCCAGTGAGGGCGGAGTGAGAAAAGGCAATGATTTAATGTCCTGATAGAGCAGGACGTGCATGGACGTATCAGGAATTCCCACCCATCTCCTGACAGCCATGACCTCCAGTGCCAATGTAGACAGGATGTTTGCCTACGATTTACATCTTGGCACGGGCCAACTGAATGAGATTTTCAGCAACGGGGACAAAAGGACGTCATTCTGATGACCTGTGAAGTGATCTCGTCTTTGGGGAGGTCTTTCTTTGACAATGGCTACAGTCGCCATGTCAACTGGGATCTGGTCAGCCTTGTGAAGGACCGCCAGTACAGTCTGCAGACAGCGTATAGTGACCTCATTGTACATCAATAGATCAATGTTTTGACTATTATAAATATCTGATGTTTATCTTAAGGTATTAAGCACTTAGAACCTTTACAAGTGAAAACCTTCCCCCAAAAACGTCCCATCAATACCAGAATACTAAAGCTTGTGCGCTGTATGTTGGTTGTTGGTGAAAGGTTCCAAATTTTGCTCGAACTAGAAGCCATAGTGAGGACAAACGGTGCCACAGCGAGGGAGACAACCTCGCTCAACAGAGCTGCAGAGAGGCTGTGGGTTCAGCGAGTACCTGAAGACACTGTCGTTTCAACCGAAGGACACTAGGGGGCAAACAGGCTGGGTGAGCCACTGTTTGGAAACCCAGGATGCCTCAAATGTAAAAAGCCCTAAAGACCATGTGAACTAAAATCTGCAGAATATGCGATGGACGAGACATTAATTATGACATCATAATAACGGTGGCATTATCATATAGATTCATATAGACTAACTGTACAAATATGCCAGATAAATCTTTAGTATGTGATAGAAAAGAAAAAAAAAATCAAAGGAAACTGCAGTAGTGAAATAATAAACATGCCTGCCTGTCAAGTGTTTGTTTCTTTGCCAGAGATTGTTTTCACATGAATCACTCTGCACTGGCCCGACACAAGAGCGGCGGCAAGTAACTCTTTTGCGATTCTTTCCACTTCGGAATAAAAGCGAAAATAGACAGAATTGTGGCTGCCGTTTCTGCGTTTGGCTTCAAAAGCTTTTTGACACAAGCAACCGAGAAAACGCATTCTATTTGCTGAAATGTTTAAATACCTTCAGACAGGCCCAGTGATGGTAATTTCTGCCCAGATAAGCACAGCTGGGGGCACTGACAATCCCACTTATCTGCCCCGCTCTGTTTGAATTAACTCTATGAATGCCTGTTGTGAATGACTAAGGCGGTCAAAACGTTGCTAAACTTAAAAGAGGTGTACCATCTTCTTCTCTGTTATAATTTACAGTATTTGGGAAGAATATCCAGCCACCACCTGCTACCCTGGAATTCATGCTATTCATGTCATGTACTCTCCCTCCATCCTGTCTGGGAGATAAAAATAACCATTATAGGAGCTTCCTAACATGACTTATACATGGGTTTTTGTTTTGGGTGTTATTTTATGGGGGGAGGGGTTACAACAAAAGCTTTTTCCTCACCCAATAAAAGAGAGGAAGCAGAGGAGTTTGGCAGAGAGTTTTTGACAAACTTATCCACGCTCAGTGTTGTTAAGTGTGACTCGATGACTTATTTGGGACAAAATCCCTGATAAGTGTAAATATTTGTGATATTGTTTTTACCAAAACAGCAGCAATGGTTCTATGTTTGGGTTGCTTTTCCCTTAAGACCATGTCCTGCATATTTCTGTGTGCTAGAACATAAACATTACACAGGAAAAAAGGCCAAGGCCAGTCAGTAAGGAAACAGAGCAGAGCGCCGTATATTTCCATACAATATCCCTTGAATCAGGCTCCGACCTTAACGCTTGATAGAACAATAAATCAAGGAAATTGCAGAATACTATCTTAATGTTTCAGATCCTTTTAACAAATACAACCCCATTAGATGGAGGAAATTTGTATAACACCAGGGTTACACTTTTTCAAAGACTGATTTTCTAAATGAACAACCACCCCCGGGTTGCTAATGCAAAATAAATGCATATCACCATTTAATTGTGTAATTTCAGAAGAAAACAGCAGAAATTTCAAAGCAATTCATTCGTGTGCAGACATAAGAAGTGAGACAAAAATACTTACCGGAGAAAAATGCAGTGTGGGTTATATCATCACCTCTGTTCTGAGGAAAGTGATCCCTAAAAGACAGAAATTATTCATTGTGATTTGTGCAGTGCAAGCAATACTGGGAAATTTAGGAATTTCTTGAACTTGTCTATCATGAGTGATTTTCAGCCATTGGACACCAATTCTTTCCACATTCTTTGATTCAGTGTAAAGAAAATGTTCAGCCCAAATAGTTCTTTTCAATTACAGATTTTCTCCACACAATTTTAATGACAGCATCGAATCCAATTGCCGAATTTTGAAAAATGAATAACGGAGCGCCTCTTTCTAAACACACACTGTCAAGAGATAGACCCCATCAGTTGGAGAAGGTCTTCTTCTATTTGCTGGTTCTCCCCCGCTAAATAGAGGTGCATTCAGCTAGTGGATCATTATCTCTAAACAAGACCTGCACGTCCTAGCCAATAAATGACAACCCAGCAAAATAAGCCTGGAGTATCTGTCTAGTGTGCATTTATGCTAAATGGGCATTTCTATTCTTAGAACTGTTTGCTTGTAATTTTTAATTAATTCGAAAATGGCAGCACCTCTGAGATTTAACCCAGTGGCATGTCACATGACAAAGCAGCATTTTGACAAGTGCAATTACAGCTCTAACGATGTCACGCGGCAAAAGCTATTTTGACAGGTAAGCTACATTTTTAGCCATTAACTGTGCAGTATGAAATGTTGTTTTTTTTTTCTCCCACAAGGTGCATTGTCATTAAATTATGTAGCAAAACCCAACAATTTACCTTGCCACATGTGGCCCAGGTATGGGCCTCAGATCCTTGTACGAACGGTTCTCTACCACAGGTGAGTCCAAATTTGTTGATCCGTTGCTTAGTCTGTCACTACTTTCGTATCCAGATTCAGTCCTCTGAATTTTCCAGTTGTCGTTGTGGATTTTAAGATTGGCTGAGCTCTTTGACTTTTCCCTGTCACTGTAGCCGCCCCGGCTGTCCGAGTCCAGTGAGCTTCGGCTGCCACCGGTTTCGTGCCTCTGCTCATCCTCGTAGATTGTCATTAAGCTCTTAGGTTTGCGTTCTTCCCGGCCTCCCCATGTAAAATCTCTGTCTTTCCCTCGGTCCCGAGATGGGGACTGACTGTTGGGTCGTCTCCTTGGGCTATAATGCCTTCGTTCCTGACTGTCCGTACGCCCTCCGCCGCCACTTACAACACTGTCCACGTTTAGCACTTCCCGCATGGGTTTCCATGGACGACCAGACCTGCTACGATGCTCCCTGGAGTCTTGGCTACTGTCCGTATCATATCCATTGGAGTGCTGGTCCGGTCTCCGACTGGGATGACTGCCGCTGCTGCTCGGGAGAGAGGGAAGCACTTGGACCCTTGAGTGCGAGCGAGCGGCTTCGTGGGCGTGCCGGTTGGTGTGGTGGGGTGTGCGCTCTGTCCGCGTGGGACCTTTTCCTTGACTGCTGTAAAGTCGGGTGTCCAGGTAATGTTTGAAGCCATTCTCTGGAGGGGAGGCAGAGCGGGAGTAGGTCCTGTCTTGATGTGGATCTAAGTCAAAAGAAAAGAACCATGAGAATGAGAAAGTGACAGAGAGCTTTTCTACAGAAATCCACTTGGTCTGTAAATGTTGCTCTTAATGCCAACAATGGCATAATGCCAAGACCAAAAATGGTCTCCCACTTGCACCATGAACACAGCAGGTTGGATAGAGACTGAAAAAACAGGGTTACTGACGCATATGTGCCATCTCCAGATGACAACAAAGTGTAAATTATGAACACCAGGGGTGAATTTGCTCCCACAATGCGTGCATTGTGGTTGCTCATACACAGATATTAATACACTGCAGCACTTGGGTGTTGTGTGAATATATGCATGATTTTCAAAGGCACAAGTGATCTGTCCACACAGTTGTGCGAGGATCACCACTTCCAGAATATATATGGTCAGACATCCTTCCTGGAAGCTGCTCCATTCCTGCAGCTAAAGGCACACACACGATCCTTCATTTATGAACCACACATTAGTCCAAACTCACACACACAGCAGCAGACGCAGTGTGCATGGTATTATTTTCATTTTTAAGCATGAGATAATTATGAAACACTCTGCGGTCAACTTTAAAATTCCACAATGTGAAGCTTATCCTGACTGAACCTTGGTCTCTAGCAAAAACACCTCAGCTGAGTATGAACTAGACCGTTGCAGATTTATAGTCCTTCCTCAGTGTCATCTGTGGTATTACCATACATCACAGAAATTATGCTAGCCTTCTCTCGTGATTATTCAACGATAATGGTTGTAACACGGGGGGTAGCTGTTGACACAGTGGTTGTGGGACTGTGGTTCAACCGTGGTCCATAATCCCTGCACACTTAATTGAATCTAATGATGCGCTACAGGCGTATAAATGGAGCAGAGCAGTCAGCCTACTTAAGAGAATCCTCATCAACTAGTCAAGGAAATTCAGAGACAGTGCAGACTGCATGTTTGAAGGTGAAATACAGCATTCTCGTGATTTCGCCATCAGCTGTTGAATTGAATTTACCCTCCAACAGAGAGACACACTGATGACCTGTTTGATGTGTAGTATGCTTGTAAATGCCCATGTAGATGAAAAGGGAAGCAATGGCTCCGAATATGTGAGTGTGAGTTGAAGGCAGGCCTGTACAGACGTCAGCACTTAATCTCCTTTCTGACACATTGCTCCCAAACCGTTACATAAGTCCTGTTGGAATGAAAAGGCCCACCTTTTGTTTCACAAAGCCTAGTAACCTCATATGGATCTTAATGTGTTAACTTGTGTGTTATTAATTTGTCCACACCTACAGATGGATATCATTTGTCATCACTGACCTCTGTAGCGTGTCTGCTGCCTCCTTTGACCGCTCCTCTCGGGCTCTCTTCGGGTTGGATGACTCCCTCGGATCTCTCCTGCTCGATGAGCAACCTCTCTAGAAATGTCCCTCATGCGACTTTTGGGATCATGTGTGTCCATTTTCACTATAAAACAAAAGAGGATTACCGTAAGTAATTTAACACGTCATTCCTTGAAGTTATCCAGGTCTACAGGCTCATATCAGTGGTCACCGTATCCTTTTCTATGAGTCCTAACTCCCTTCAGGCATAAAGTAGTGTGTGTAGATGGGGTGAACCTTACATCACATCAATGTGCTGATGTATACGTAACATTTGCCACATGAGGGGAAAGGCAGTGAGGTGGAAACATGGCCATGTGGAAGCTCCACTCGCTCACGTCACTTTGGAGCGCAATGATCAGCTGTGACATTGGGAAATATGAAATGCATCTACAGTGTTGCATTATTACAATCTTCTCCCGTGCACCAAAACAGTTTTAAAGTAAATAAATGCACTGATAAAGACAACAAGGACAAATGGATCTTCAGTCAGCCACAAAACAAAAATATAGAATGTGAAATATTAACAAATGAGAGGCATTTTCTCTATCTGTTTTCAATTCTACATCTTCAGTCTCTCTTGTTATGCTATATTTTACTTGCTTACGTGCAAATGTTTTATTGTGGCTACATACTTTTTTCCAGTAACATTACTTCCCTATAGTAACAAATCTCCACTCCTCCACTCTCAATCTAATTCTGTATTATGTATATATATAGTCCTCAATTGTTCTCTCTTAACTTGGTTAAAGTGGAAAAGAGGTGAGAATTTCATCACACTCTTAAAATTTAGACCCAACGTGAAGATCTAATGTGATAAAATCGTTCTGTGATGAAAATATGAAAAAAACAAAAAAACAATTTGGATCAGTTATCTCTCCCCAATGTATCTTATTTGTAGGTTCGCTAGATTCAGCCAGTCGACTGGTTCACACAGTACCTGGTCCGCGTCCCCCGCTGGTCTGAGCATTGCCCCTGCTGAAGTTTGAAGGGCCCTTGTGTTTGAAAGAGTCTTGGCCCAACACAGCAGTCAGATTCTCCCTGGTGAGCTCCAGCTTCTTGGGCTGTGAAGCTGGAGACTCGAAACCTGAAGAGGAAATAAAAACAGGACAGACATTATTCAAGTTATCTTGCAGAAATAGGAACGGCACAGACAGCATTTCAAGCGGAGAGATCAGTATAAAAACAAGTACAAAACAAGTATAAAAAGGCATTCCAAGAAACATTCTTTTCCTCTCCAACAAAATGAAATGTTCTTTTAGAACACTCAACTCCACCTGGGTGTGTGGAGGTCAGCTCTCCAATAGAGGACACATCATGCTTGAGTCCAACAAAAAAAATATTATTCTTAATCTCCAAATCAAAATTTTGGCATGGCACACAATCCAACTAAAGTCATTCTGAGTTCAAACACCAGACCAAAAACCTCAGTTTTGGCTAAACTGGGGTTGAATTGTTCCACACCCTTAACGTAATATAAATTTATAATAGACCAACAACCACAAAACCCCTGCCCAGTCTCAAAGGAAGACAATAATGTCATCACTTAAAATGATGATAAACTTTAAGAATGCAACATTACACCAGACAGGGATACTCAAGTACCCAACAGCCGTGTTGGTGGTCATACCTTGTGCTTCTCCATTAACTGTGGTCTTGTAGTTGGACTGACCACTATCTGGTCGTGAGGAATCATCTGGAGTAATCGCACTTCCATCGGGGTTGGAGTAGAAGAGGAGGAGAGGCTGGTATTGACCTTTGATACACTTGGCAACCACGTCTTTCCACTTGGATCCAATCTATGGCGAGAGAAGACAAGAATCGATCACTCATCACGAATGCGTACAGAATGAAGTGCTTAAATGATAATCCTTTGCTGCAGAGGAACAGATGTACTATTACTCTATTATACACTAAATAAGCGGCACTTTTGAAACACTTAGCGACAAATCTCTCCATTCAAACGCTAAATGCAGTTTATCTGGTGGTGTATTTGCAGTTCCATTGCTACTGTGATGTCCATATCAACTAAATAGACTTCAACTTCAAATCCATTGCTCCAAAAGTCAATATTCTGTGTCAAAGGCACATGGATCAGTAGAAATAACGTTGGCATCAATCCATAGAGACGGCATTAAAGTGGATTTTAACGGTACTTTGTATTACAGAAATCAATACTTTCATAGAGCATAACGAGACATAATGGTTCAGTTCTGTTTTAGACGGCAAATTGTTTGTATTTTTTACAAAACCCCTAATTTCCTATGACAACTATTTTCATTTCACAACAAACGCTCACGCAGCTTTTAGAAAATCTCAGACTTCAGCTTTCAGTGCCTAAATTTCAACGTCTAATTTGTCTTAGACTTTAAGTGAGTGCATCTCACCGCGGCCGACTTGCACACAATCACATTAGCTAAGCTGTGTGAGGTGCGTGTCTCGACACAAAAGGCTGCTGGCTAACAGATGCTCGTACGCTCCTTAATTAAGCAAATGAAGGCAGCAGAAGTGGAGACGGACGCAACGATGAGGTAAGGAAGGTCTCGTGCAAAGCGAGTTGACATTAAAGAAGGAAGGCATATCAGTAAAATTACGACACTCTGGCAGAGTACACAAAGTAATTTTGTATTTCCTTTTTCGGGTCATTGTATGTTGTAATGCTTGTTTTAGAGTGGGAGGTTTATGGAGGGACTGGGATTTGGGGAGGCAGTGAGTCAGGAGTGCTGGCCAGCTTCGATCCAGGTATGGACTTCATGGACTGTAGCTCCTCCATCATGGTCAAAGGGGGTGGGGGCCGCTGATGGATAGATACTGAGCCTACCAGCCGCCGCACTACAGTCCCAGGGAAAATGGTCAGGATGTACATTGAGAACACACAAAAATATTCATAATCTATACGCACACCCAAACAACCCAGCACGGTCAATGACCTCTCAACTGAAGCACTGACAAACTGCAAAAGATCTTTACTGGTTAAGTTTCGCTTCATTACTGCAGTACTTTGTGCTGACAGAGTTGCAGAATTGCAGAGGAAGAGGAGGAGGGAGCGGGGGTTAACTGACTCTTCCATGCTATAAAGGCTCATCAACCCTGGGGCTCATGAAGGCCAATCGATGTGGCTCTTATTGGGCAATAAAGAGACTTGGTGATGGCGATAACAGATTGAACACTTCTCCCTGATACACTGAGGCTCATCTGTACGGTAACAAGCAGATGACCAAACCCGGGTGAGCAGAGAATTAATGCATCCATTTGCTAAAAAAACATGTCAATCTTGGCAAGATGTTTATCCCTTACACAGCAGGATTCTTCCCATTTGCCACATTGCAAATCTAATGAAACACGCCGAGTTACTTTCCTTGGATTAGTTTGGTGCATTCTCTCACCTCTTTCACTGTGGCGTCGTCAAAGAGGACCCACTTGGAGGACTTGGTGTGAAAAGCAAAGGCACAGTAGTGGTGGCTGCAGTAGCAGATCAGACCCACGAGCAGCAGTTCTCCCTTTTTGGCCAGCTCATCTGTCACTTTGTAGAAGAGCTGAATACACACACACACACAGATACATACACACATCCACATTACTCACTGGCATCAACAATACACCAGTATTGTTGATTCTAGTGGAATCAGTTACTTCATCTGTTCATAGATTTAGCTCTGAGGGAACGCACCAGCATTGATTTGACGGTCAGTGTGAATGAGGGCTGTCACAGCAGCAGTTGATATCAAGTCTACTACTTCATACTGCAGTTACTACTGATGACCACGACACTCATATATTAAGTGAGCTACTTGTTTAACAAATAAATCGAGAAAAATAAAATCTAAAAGCATTAGACAGCGGCAGAGTGATTTTCAAACAGTGACTTGTTCCTCCCGCTCATATTTCCTGCACAGTGAGCTCTCTCTCTTGCCTCTCTCTCTCCCACTTCATCTGAAACAATACATTTCAAAGCACTGGGGTGGGGGTGGTGGACTTCCTTTAACACCCAATAAAGTCACATGAAATGTTCCCTAATGAATCTCTGCCTTTGTGGTACACTTGTGGGAGGGACACGACAAATTCCTCTGATGGAACGCTTTTAAAGCTCACAATATGAAGCCGTGAAGTGAACTGTCTGAAAAGTTCAGCGAAGGTGTTATGTAACGTATGGAGCGTATGAACTCGCCCTGATCTGAACTGCTGAGCTCTTTGAATTTGTTTTTTCTGAAACTCATCCAACTCAGTGGCTGTTATGTAGAGGAGGCACTGGTGACTATTTGGCAATGCTCGTGTCAAATTTCTGATGGCAACGCCTCTAGATATATAAATCATATAAAGAAAAATAAGGATGAGCAGTTGGAAGGCCGTGCTTAACACTTGTTTTGCCAACACACGCCCACATGTGTACTTGTGATCGCCCATGTGTGAATACAAATGTTACAACAAACGATAAACAGCTTTATTTTTTTTTTCCCCCTATCGCAGTGACGTCTAGCCAGCCCTCATGTTCACTCACACACAAATGAAAGGAGGCCTTTGACCAAGCTGACCAAGGCCAGCAGGAGCTTTTTGATCGGTGGTGTGGGCCTGCTCGGCACTGGGCGTTGCCCTGCTTTGGCAACAGTCTCAAGTTACAGAGACATAAATCCTCACTTAATGTCCCACCTATTTCAATCAAAATAAACCAACAATCATGAACAGATGCAGCAGCCGAGACTAAATTCCAATTGGGCAGTGACAGATAACGTAATACCCATGGCTTTCAGAATTGTTACTGGAATTTCACACACAAATACAAAGTATGGGACTCGCTCAGTGCTTTTGAACTCTCCTCTGTAAAACAGAAAATGATCATAAATTGTGGGTAGCATTTAAGCTCACATAAACATGCTCACCCCTGACAGGCTCAGATGAGGCCCCAGTGAGTGTATAACTTCCTCAATGAGGGCTGACTGGTCAGACTCCCACCCGAAGCCTATGGTAACTATCTCCGGGGAGTTCATGAGGACCCGTCTGACCTTAATCCTCTGGCCACAGTTGCTCTGGAAATGAAAAACAATGGAAAAGGAATAGAATGATTTTTACAGCAGATCAGTGGCTGGCAGTGCAGGGAAATGGGTTGTTTCTTCCTTTGTATACCCTAATAAAGACAAAAAACAAGTTTGACAGTACAATCAATGTTAAAAGCCAGGACTATACTTACTGGACAGTTACGGAGGTCCCCCATGGTACTCGCTGATTGTAACAGCTCCCCGAACGACTCGTGTTTGCGCTGAGAGACAGCCAAACTGATTCAAATGAAGATGTCAAAAGAAAAGATAGCCTTGTTACAAATGAGCTGAGAAACTTTAAAACAGGAGTAGGGAAGATCATGATGACGATGAGGATGAGGAGTGTTTCATACCGCCGGTGTCTTACCAGAGTGCAGTGGTTGAGACATAATAGACCAGCTGCGTAAATGCCAGTGGGTCGGAGGATGCCCGACAGTGATGACACACAGACTGCACAGGGAGGAGACACACACAGTGAGGGTGACAGAGCCAAAAAAGGTCACGCAAGAAGGTGCAAGTTAGGCACCTTGGACCACTACCAAGAACTAATTATCAACTCAGCATGCCGAAGCAAGAGAACAGAGATCGTCACGGCAAAAAATTAAGTGTACTCTGGATGAACTATGGCGACCATGTTTGCTTCGCTGGCTGTGCTCCTAAGAAATCCAAAGGCATATTATCCAGACGCAGACACAGAACGTGTTCCGATCTGAAGGACAGCGTCAGTACTGGGCATTGTAGCCGTGGAGCAGAGTGTTGGGCGCGCTGTGCTGGAATTTATGCGTATACGAAGCGTGATTTATCTGGTTCTGCCGCTGCTCTGAGGGATCTGAGCTGCGACACCCTCCTTATTCCAGTGGGGTAACCCAGTCTCAAAACATGACGGATTGGATTGCCACAGTCTTAGACAGTGATTCATGTACCTGTCTGTGTGTGTGTGTGTGTGTGTGTGTGAGTGTGTGTGTGTGTGTGTGCTGCCTAATCCTACACTGGCTTGGCTTGCATGTGTGGTTTGTCCACACATTAGTGCATGAGGTGGTGCACCGCAATAACTAAACCGCAACGATGCAAAATGTAATGCAGCATAATACACAATCAAACCCCGCCTGCAATATAACATTATCAATTAATCAATAACGTGAATCAATAGTTCCCACGTTTTCCATAGATTAGATAAAGGCAGCAGCAGAGACAATTATTCAGAGGCAAATTAATGTTCAGATTAATACTTTGTAACACTCAACTGACCTGCTCATAAAGCGTCATCGCAAATTTCTGATGAGTGATGCATGACTTTGAAGTGCAGGTGTCCGTCTCTTCAGATACAATGTGCTGGTGGATCTTCTCCAGTATTTTCTCCTGTGACAGAATGTAAAAATCCGTAAGGCACAGCACAAAGGATTTGGTTTCTGCTGTATATGAAAGATAGAGGCTTCATTTTTTTTAATCCAGCATCAAAACAGCAGGATCGTAGAGAAAAATTCAAGGGGAGTCCTGTCGTAAATTTGGCAACAGAAGGAACACATTTAAAGAACAAGTTATAGTCTGTTTCAGCTCTGCTTGGTTTCTATGTAGTGCTTGAGACATCATAAAATATTAAGGTTGCACGTAGACCTGCAAAGGTCACAGGTGCAACTTCACAGGCTGTTAATCTGACACCGGCTAACGCTTCCTGTAAATTCCGCCCTGGCACTCTGCTGCCAATGCGTTACATGGTAAACGCTCAAGGGCAACTGTGTGGGAATAAGTGTTTGTTATAAAAAAAGGAAACTTTGGCAGGTACGTGTGCGTGCATTTCGATCTTAGCTGGAAAAATGTTACTTCAATTGGGTGCGAGACAACTACACAAAGCACCAAATCTGCACGGAAACCAAACAGAGTCATAAAAATGAGTCGAAAATAAAGTCATTATGCCCAATGGTTGAAAGCATTTATAGATTTAAAAATAAAACGGTAGAAACAAATGCTGCGGTATCCATTTTATATCTGACGGACGGAGTCAAGACAAAACAAAAGCAGAGAACTAAGTGGAAAAACAGGCAACTATAAAATATTACACTGCAGTTGGGGGAGAGACGTTCCAGCCAAACAATGGTTTGTTCTGGCAAAAAGAGAACAAAGGTTGGAACCGATATTCGTAAGAATGATGAAGGACCTATGAAATCGACTCCATAAAGCACAAAATTATGTTGCATAATACGGTAGCACAAAACAGTGAGGTTCAAACTGGGCTTATATAACCTGTCAGGATGATATTTAGTGGCAAAGTGGCAGGGGGTGATGTGAGGGGAAGGGAGGAACAGAGGCTCTTTCAGTGACCTCTCCAAACCGTTTGTTGCAGTGTGTTACCCAAACTGTGTGTCAGGGCAACACACACACACACACACACACACACACAGTTCCACCCGCTTGTCTCCCTCCCTCAGCTTGGTTGCCACAGGAACTTACAAAGCACTCTGCGGCATCATCCATGTAGCCCAGCTGGAAGCGCTGCTTGTCCTTAAAGGTCTCTGCCAAGGCTTCACGCAGGTTGTCAGAGGGCAGAGCACGCTCCCTACTCTCCTGAAACTTGGAGAAAATGACCTGAGGAGCACAACAACACATAGTTTGGACATGAGTTATCACACATTTGGTTCAGCAAGAGAATTTCTTTTATGCTCATTACTCGACAGACACTCTGGACGCGTAACCCGGTCGCCACATCATTTTTCAGACGTACCTTCAATTCACAAAAGATGCATGAATCTCCATGACAGTAGTGTCCACGCAGCTGCCTCAAGCTCCGCCTGAAGATGTCGAGCTGCCACAAAACCTGAGCAAGAGATTGAAAAGAACACTCATAAGGTCATTATGAGTCCTATAAATCCATACTAATTTCTTACATTCAGCCTATATTTCAAGCAACAAGTATTAAAAACGATAATGCTAATAGTGCACGTTTTTAAAAATTTGGGGAAAATATGTCATTTAAAATGATTTTCCATTATTCATGCTCAAAAACTTGCAAGTCTCTATTTAAAGTAAATTTTTTATATCTATTTCCATACTTTTCCATACTATTTAACAATCAAGTATTCTGGTAGTGAAGTTCTAGCCCACTAGGGGGCGATAATTCTCCACAAAGTTGTCTCGATAACTAATAAACCACGAGAAAGAATCCCACTGAGCAAAACAGCAAAAAAGCAAAGACAGTGGGGATCTCCGAGCAAGAACAGGCCCCAAGCTTTGCTGTTTGAAGAAAATAACAATTTGATACAAACTAAAAGATAAAGAAGCCGTGTGAAGACACTCCAAAAAACAGCCAAAGTATCACAACAGCCTCGATGCAAAAGCAATCAAGATGATGACAAACTGGTTTGCTGCCTTCACTGGAGCGCAACGATGGCAGCACAACAACAAGGCAAACAATAGACTTTACTGTTCAAGTTGGCTTGTTTAGGTAGGTTAAAATAGGTGACTGACCTAAATGTCATTTCAGACATCTTTGCTTGCCTGTCACTGAAACTAGCAAAGACAATTCCCCCAGTGAACATATAGCTAAATGTGTTTCTCTTACGCGGTTCTGTGTTGTAATTCATGCTGATTTTAACACGCATGCAATGTGGCTGCTAATTCCATTGACAAATGCAGATTAAGCTAATTCTCTTTTAGCTGCTACGTCACTAAGCTAACTAGCTGTCAACCACAACTTTGTTTTTTTTATGTGTATTGTGAACAAGCAACAGGCTTCTTGCAAGATACATGCACAACTCTGTCCCTGCAAACACATGCCCCATTTACTGTGTTTTAAATTGAAAGTAAAATCAATTATTTAAAAAGGTGCCACTTAATGTATATTGACTATCAAAATAACCAATAGTGATGTATACGATAAATGATGACAGCCCTAGCATAAACAGAGCAAACAGCGAGGTGACGAGCTATTCATTTTACGTTATAATCAAAATTGCAGTCAAAACACTATACTTATATACTGTACCAAATTGATCAATCACTGAAATCGGAAGCTAAATTTTCCCCTCACAACACGTGTAAAATCTATCTCATTTCGAGATGACAACTGTCATGTATGGTATCTGGGCACTATGAAACAGTCTGAATGGTTACGAGGATGAGCAGAGTGTCAGAGGAACTGTCTGTGTGCAACAACAAAGCCGGTGGTGGTCGTCATCATCAACCAGCTCATCGTTTGTCTCACCCTCTGAGTCACAGCCTCCAGTGAGGGCTGACTGCAGTAATGTACTAACATCGGGGAGCGCTCCACTCATCACAAGTGACCTTCAAGTAAATGAACAAGTTGCTGGGAAGCTGTGACTCAGCTTTCAAAACCCTAAATAAATGATGACGGTCAAATGTAAGTGGGTGGAATACGCTACAGTTTTTAAAGGAAAGAGTCCAAAATGCCCATATTATACCAAAACCTGATTATGCGTTCTTCAATGTGTTTCCAGCAAATTATGCATAAACAGACTGTATTAAAAGAGGCAGCACTCAGCTCAAAACAACTCAAATCAACAGTAAAGCATGGACATCACTATGACAGACTCACCTGCACAGCACTGTTGAGGAAGCAGCTGTTCTGGCCCGGCTCGTTCAATAAGCCTTTGGTGGGGGCCAGAGACAGCATGCTTCCTGGCTGGTACGATTTCCCCAGATTGCCCCCCGGCCTCCTGAAGAACTTGGCCCATGCCATTGGATAGTGAGGTTCTACCTTTGGACAGGTGGAACACGCGGGTGGGCAGGTAGGTGCTGGGGTAAAGATCCCTCAGCCCCGGGTTGGCTCACTGCCCAAAAGTACAGGGCTATGTTATTCCACTTGCTGCAGCGACTGTTCCGCTACACATGGGCTTCTAGTCCATTTCTGCAGCTCACGGCAAATGTCCTTTAATGCAATCTGCTACTCAGACGTCAAATTTGTCAATCGAAATGACAATAAACACAACAAAAGGAAACTTTAACAAGAATGTCTCCGTTTGGGAAAGTCTTTCATGTGCACTGTTCTGATTATACTGATAACTGGGATGGAGGAACACGCCTCAGCCATACTTTAGTGTTGATAGTTCTGAGCAAATCTCCAGAACGGGTTCAGAAAGGATAGGAGACCCCGGGTAAACCCATGGTCCTGATTTAACAGAGAGTGTTCAGCTGCAGTCCGTCGTCCCTTTCCAAGATTCATCCGTAACAAACGTCCCTCCAGACACTCTTTGATTGCCCTGTACAAACAGAGAAAGACATTAGATGAGGCTCAGTGAATGGGACAAACTTTAACAAACTGTGCTCTGGTCTGTCTTTGTACCAGTAGGCTTTATTACAACGGGTTTGTTTCCCTTGTCAGTGGAGTTTGTGAACTGTATTTCCTCTGTGGCTCTTCAACCTTCAGAAACAACATCTGAGTTTTTCAGAAAAGTCTAGTCAACACAAAGTTTACAGTTATCTTTGTGAAATACTATTTAACTAAATTCACGTGGGTTTCTGTTCCCGGTGTGAGCAAACAAACCCTTTACTGCCCCATTCAAAGGAAGATTTGTGCACTAGTTATGCATAATGTTTCGTGAATAGCTGAGCGTTCCGAGGCCTGGTGCCAGGTTACAGATGTCAACAAAGTTTACACATTAACTTTTACAAACAGCCTTTGCACTGAAGGCTTGTCAACAACTGAAGTTGCACAGTGCCACTTAGACGACCAAAGACTTCCAAAACAATGCATAGTAGAGGGCTCCAGGGAGTGATTTTGTTTTCCAGGAGAAATGTACATACAAATGTCAAAGTGACACGTACGTCTGCCACACTTTTATCCACCCACAACTACAACAAAAGACTGGCCTGACCTTTGTTCTGTCTTTTTTTTTTTCTCTTTTTCAAAATGTCACAACAGCAGCAGGACATCATAAACAACTCAAGATGCATCATTTACGAAACGTAGAGTTTACGGAGCCGAAACAATGTTGTGAGAAACCGCAGCAAAATCTGCAGTTAATATGCATCGTCTGCCTATGACAGCTACTCGGGACACAGAATGCTTTGTGAGAGGTTTGATGAATTGAGTGTGCTCGTGCTGAATGAGGCAGTAGAACCTGTGTCTCCGTTATTAAGTTACCAAACTCCCCAAGAGGAACATATACCTGCAGCGTGTAAATTCTAATATGTTTAATATGAATTATGCGATATTGTTTTATGCCAATAGAAATTATAAAAATGCTGCGCTGTGACAAAAACACTTCCAGCACTAAAAGTGATCAATCATTCTCTCAGGGATACGAGCAGACTAAATCAATAACCACGATGAGGAAAACATCTGATCTTTAATTATTCATAATATTATCATAACGTAACCCTATTGCGCTGGTTTGTCGCAACAGTGTTTCATTGTTTGTGCAGAGACCAGAACCAGAGAGTTTCAGCCAAAACCAGTTGGACAACATTTACATTTTGGTATTTAAAAAATGCCAGATCGATCTTGATATGCAACCACGTAACCTTGCACCGAGTTAAAGATAGCACCTGCGGCAGAGCAGACAGTTTGCTTTTGCGGAGTAAGTTTCAACTAAATTATGAATCGGTAAAGACTCGGTCGCTCTACTTTGCGGCTCGTCTCCATAACAGCAACATTCCAAAGTGATCACGAAACCTAAAGTTTCTTAAGACCTGCTGCTATCAGATTAGCGTCGCCGCTGTAGGGACAAGTGAGAAATCGTACACTCGTGACACGTACACTTGCTCAACTTAATCGATGACATCACACCCCCCAACATGTTGCTACACGCCGTGTGATTAATCGAAAGTCATCTCCAGGAGCACGCCGTGTGCTCTATTTATCTCTTTGATAATCACCACTGACGGACATAACTAAACCCAAAACTTGTATTTCAGAGAATATAGTACGCCCACAAGATAACGCTGTCATCATTGTTTTTTTTCTTCTCTTGCTTCCAAACAGAAGCTCAAAAAGTCATGTTTTTTCAGTTATGTTTTGTGGACAGGTTCAGGTCCAGGAATCGCTCGGATTGGTTTAGTTTCGACAGGGATAATACGGCATCACTATAGAAAACAGGATAGAAACATCAGCTACCACAAATGTACGTCTAAAATTTTGCAGCATTGATTATTTTGGCATAGTTTCTACTTAAAAATAAAGATCTGAGGGGAATTTTCCACGATTATCGTTTTTCAACATGACCAATTCCTAGTTTACTGACAGAGACGGTCTGGCTTTTCGTCAATAAAAAGGTCATATGAGAGGCCTGCGGGGACTCGATCGAGCCACATCAAACACTCTAACTGCCATGTAGTTATTATTAACAGGGTGTCCACACTACTTTAGCTTCTTCTTTGTTCCTTGTCAATGTTGAAAGCTCACAAGACGCACACATCATCCCATCAATATGCTTCAACACAACTAGAAATGTAGGGCGGAGCTACAGCATACACATGCTTCGCCTCTGCCTTTCTAGTCCAAAACATTTGACTGAACTATGCTAGTTTATTTTAAAAACAACCAACTTCGCTTATGTTAACCCATCTCTTAGTCTGAATGAAATTACCAGCGGCGGAACAAAAGAATGACATGGTTTAGAACACGGTGTTCTTTGCTTAAGGGTAACGAGCATCACGTTTCAAAACAAGGCCAAATTTCTTTCAAACAAGGTCTGCTCAGGTTACCCTCCGCTAAAAACATCCGGCATTATATTCTCTGTCTCTCTATTTTCTTTTATGATGTGGGAAGCTGCTGAGGATAGTTTTTTTTTTCAGACATACCTCTCGATAAAGAACCGGTCGGTTGCTGCGCCCAAAACTGAAAACTTAATCCTCATATTTAAGTGAAAGTAACTACGCGAAATACAAGCTTCCTTGTTTATGTGGAGAGGGTGGAGACATTTACTACACTGGTTGGTGGAATATTTGACCTAATTTATGCTAAGATGGCAGTTGGCAGCCCTCCAATTCAAGCCTAACTGTGAAAGGTAGCAATTTCTTCAGGCTGTGTTGATCCACATAGAGGATTATAAGGAATACCTGCTACACTTTATAAATGCAGTCTATTAACACAATTACATCAAGTTACAAACATTATATCCATTGCGGGAATGATATAAGAATGACAGCAGTTGTTGACATTTATTTAGACTAGACTCTGTTCTTTTAGTCTGTTATCAGAAAAAGCACATGAAACATATAAATTATAAAGTTTATATTGCTATAAAGACTGCTACTGGATCTCAGTAATGGAAGGGTGGTCCAACTGGACCACCCACCATGCTTGGCAAATATTTCTCAGTTCTGCCAAAAATGATGAGTAGTGCATCAACAACCATGTTATGACGTCGTTCGCTTTAATGGACGATTGCCAAATATGCAATACGGCTCGGTGAGGAAAGCGAAGGGGACAAAGAACAGATTTCGCTTTTCAGGATTTCAGGAGAGCTATTGAGGAAGCTCAGTCATTCGTTGTAAAGAAAAGCTCACCCAGACTTGTCAAGCACAAAGTCCTAGTGGTAGGGGAACTGCTTAGGCTAGCACGTTGGAGTAATCAGCCAAAGGGGGTGTTGTGCATCAGCAGCTTTGACAAGCAAGGGAGTCAGGAAGATGCAAACAGTGTGAAGGCATCTGGGGTCGGATGCTGTAGTTTTTCCATTAGTGATCTGTTGATGGATGGCCTCATTAAGAATGATTAAATTGATCTTCTTCATAAGTTAATGAAAAGTGTCTCTTGAATTGATCTGTGGTGAACTCAACAACACTAATCTAATGTGCATGAAATGGGCAATCACAGACACGGGTTTTTATCATGAACTTTTTGAAGATACAAAAGTTGCAGTGTGTTTATGAGACGTATGACACATCAGTGTGACGACAACTGTGCACATTTTTGATTAGCTGAAAATATTTTTAACCTATTTCTGACTCATTCACATCCACGCTCAATTAGCCCAAACAGAAATTTTTTGATTTCAACGGCGCATTAACTTGAACTGCGGGCTAAGCAAATCAAAAGTTTTCAAAAATGAAACTAGTCTGCTGCCAGTCTAACGAAACACTGATGTTTCAAGCTGCAAGCCTGGTCGATATAAAAATGAATCCTATGATTTTTTTCCCTTTATTCTTCTAAATTCCAGTTTAAAAGTGAAAAAATTTTGGTAAAAAAAAAAAATACATAAACGAATGGCGTCTGAAAAAATGTAATGCAATGTAAACGAATAACTGTGTGTATTTATGTAAATTGCTCCCATGCCATACAGTAAATTAGTCACTGATAAATGCTGAAAATGAAGAATACAGTGATTTTTTTTCCCCTTTTTTAATATTATTGACCTGGGGTATACAAATACTTCCAAGAGCAAGCCCAGTGATGAAGACTTCCTTCTAAGGAGTCGGTCTCATATGGTAAATACAGGAATAAATTTACAAATGCTGAGGCTGCTTTAGAATAAATCATTACCACCGACACTCTTCAAGCTGGATTTCCACTTCTACTTTATTCATGATGTTCACATATTCATATCAAGACAAACTGAATGTCTGGCATTAAGTGTTCTTTCTCCAAATAAATATTTCTCTATTTTTTTTCTCTGCTGTTTGGATTTTCTGATTTACTGCAGCGTTTCCTCGATTTTTGACCCAGTGTGTACAATGTTCCTTCTAGGAGGGGCATTCACACAAAGATAATTCACAAGCTGAGCATAAGCTGCCATAGGTAGCAGTGGGAGCTATAAAACGTGACCCTGCACTCTAAACCCCTAAACTAACAGCAAAACTTTGCTGTAAAATTCCCTACAGACTACAGACATGATTTAAGCCTCCGGGCTACAATGCAGCGGTCGTTTCCTGTGTGGGCTTCCTGCTCAAAGGCTCACTGCTTTCCAGCACGCGGTCGTCCCGTTCAACCCTGTGAAACTGAACAGGTCACCTATGCTGACTGCACCAAGTCACCCATTACTCCTCGCTTTATCCGACGGAGGAGAGAGAAGAACAAATGCACGTGTTCCAGGAATACACCGTGAAAGGAAGGAATGAATGGAATATAGCTTCCTCTACATTTCATTAATGATTACTAAATATCCTCTCTTAAAAACAGCCTGGCCAAAAAAATAACTGAATAATAATAAGTGTGATCTGACTGTCAAATAATCATTTCTCCTCTCATTTTAACACTGAGCGTATAAGTATATTTATTTTGAAAAAGAAATTTTAAGGATGTGGCAAACCTACTGTCCCTGGTGTTACACACTGTGGACTGGGTATGCAGCAGCTGTCAAAAACATAATTTCAAAGACGATAAAGGTCTGTCTGCCCAGGCCGAGGCGTTAGTAAGACCGTTAATGTGTCACATGCACTCTTAGGTACAGCGCACATTAAAATACGATGACATGCAGGGTGACCTTATTTCTCTCCGCACAAATTCACAGTCAACAAATACGTGAAATCACAATAAATACACGACGGGAGTACAACATACAAAGAGGGGAGGACGGGACACACGCAAAAATGTGAAAAATCACCCGAGACAGTCTACTGTCACTTAAAAATTTCACTACCTGCAGGAAACAAAAGATGACCCTGAGGTGACTTTTTTCAGCCTTGATGCTGCCATAATATTCAGAAGCACGATGGCTGACAGGTTTGATGATAGCTGAAGGCCTTCTTTGTACGCAAGTCATTTTAGTCGTGACCAGTGGAGTATCTACGATCCCGGACTCGGTTTTCACACCCCAGTTGCCCAACCGTGCAGTGCAGTGCAGTGCAGCTGTGAGCTACCGAGTCTGCAAACAATAAGGTGACATGGTGAAAACTGGTTCTTCAGCATGCCTCAGTATTTGCTACACCAGCTTGGTCCTTGAGGACATCTTCCACATGCGTGGCATCTGTAAGGTTTTGATAACAGCTGATGATTCAGTGCTACATCATCACAAGTGAGGTCTGCTGACGTGCGGGTGTCATGGATTACAATGGGAGGAATAAGGATGGTTGGGTGAGGAGGGGTCTGCCAAAAAGGTCCTCACTGACGCTTAAAAGCACATCAAAACATAACAGAAGACTTAACACACAGCTGTGGACGGGGCTTGTTTATGTTAAGGTGACACCTCTATAAACGACATGCGAGTGTTTGATACTTTCCAGCAGTTTCACGCCTTACAATCGTGTTTAAAACCCATTCACGGTGCCTTGCGTCACTTTGGGCTGCTTTACGTTACTCGTTTTCACGGTTAATAACACAGCGGCGGAGAGCTATCAGGCAACAATGCGACAGTACGGCTGTATCGTTTTGGTCTACAAGTTTCACAAAGCGTTTTTAGTTTCAGCAGAAGTTATTTTAGAAGCGGGAAAACCTGACAGCGGTTCGGAAAGCGTCCCAACCGAGCGGGCCTACCTGGTTTCCGACTTACCTGAGTTTCAGGTGGAGCTTCATTTCCGGCTTGCGTAACGCTACATCAATGGCTACAAAAGTTTACATAAGAGCTCCTATCAAACGGCAAACATGAGCCACTCACCTCGGAGGAGATAAAAGAGCAAAATGGACAATATCTCCACTGTGGACGGACACGAGTGGGGCTGTTTGGGAGGAGTTTCGGTGGAGAGAGGAGCACAGAAGCCGGAGCGGCCGCCTGGGGAAAAGTGGAGACGCTGTGGTGGCGGACGGAGAGCACAAAAACAAAAATGTCACTGAAAACTTCACTGTCTCTCGTTCGAGCCCAAATTGAGTTTCTTTCCAAAATTCACTTGTCGTGGAGTGTAATCCGGTTTCCAGGGGGGGAGCGCTTGTGTTGCAGTTGCTGTTGCGCGGCGGTAGTGAGCAGCAGCGTCCGCCTCAGCACCTGAAATACTGGATTAGATGTTTTCACCCCGCCTCTTCTACACTGTATTTACTGCAGTCTGCCATGCTACTGTACACACACACACACACACACACACACACACACACGCCCCTGCCTTGGCTCGTTAATGTTTCTCTGTGTCTCTTATATGTTGCTTTATGGCCTGGCAAACACAAAAAAAGTGGATAAATTCACCCAGTCAGCAGAAATAGGAAAATATTATTACTATTATTATTGTTGTTGTTGTTGTTGTTGTTGTTGTTGTTGTTGTTGATATGTGGAGATACTATTATTAGTAGTAGTAGTAGTAGGAGTAGTAGTATTATTATTATGTGGAGATACAGGATTATTATTATAGTAGTAGTATTAGTATTATTAGTATACTGTTAGTATTAGTAGTAGTAGTAGTAGTTGTGGTAGCAGTATTATTATTAGTATGTGGAGATATTATTATTATTATTATTATTATAGTAGCAGTAGTACAAATTTGACTGTGCAGGCTATGATATGTCAATAAAATTCTGTGGTTTTACTGTTTTTTATTTGTTTTGATTGGAACATCTGTATGATTGATAATCTATTAACTATAAAGTATTTATTTTCAAAACTCATATGAATGTCTCACTACAGCGTAATACTCTCTGTAATAAAATAATATGCAAATTAATTTGTGTAGTACTTATCAAACAGGGAACTGTAACTATATGTATTGTATCTAAACGTCTAGTTGCAAATGAAGTATAGGTTACGTTTCTTAATATAGAGGAACAAGTTTGGCTTTAACATGCAATTCAAGATGTCAGGTATTTAATTATATATTATTTTACAGCAATATGATATTGATTATAAGACAATAGATGATTATGAGGCAAATAATGCAAAGAAATGATGTAAGTCTCTTGTTACCCAAACACCATCTGCCTAATCGTGTTACATAAAGAAAGTAATTAAAGGGTTATTTACGTGGAGTCTTTCTTTCTTTCTTTCTTTCTGTCTTTGACTGAAGGTTTCAAACAAGTTGCCCAGGTGTTCTGTTTGGAAATATACAATACTTATTCCATACAGAATAGTGCAATTGTCAGTTATTATTTGTGGAAAAGCAATTTGAAATATAAACATAATGTCATGCATATTAGAAT
>OMNV01024005.1:0-34102 GCA_900303265.1 Brotula barbata
GGGTAATCAAATTGACTCTGCTGGTTTTCTGCCATCAGAGGAAATGCTGGCCATGAAGGGGTCACCAGTTCAACACTAGGCTTCAGTAAAACGTCATGTAACGAAAATCCTCTGAAATTATGTCGAGTAATTTAAACCAGTGGAGGTCTCGGGATTTTTTTCTCCATTCATATCAGAGAAAGGTAGAAGAGCAAAGTCAAATAAATTTGGCTTTTAGGGCAGTATGATATGGGGAGAAACTAAAATGTATGATAATTTGTTAGATTGTTGCGGTTACTATATATGACATGACATAAATCTGAGATTTAAGTTTGCAATATAATAGGATCTCCAATTAAGTTTGTTGACTGAAGTTCAGGGTGATGAAATGAATTATCGGGCACAAGTGGGAATATGTTGTCATATTTTATCTAGGGATCAATCATAGATGTTTAATTTGTCATCTTGTACTAGAAAACAGGATTACTGTCACACTGTAGAAGAGCTGGCTAGTTTATGTGAACAAATATTCAGCTGATAAAACAATATCTATGTTCACATCATGAGGAAGCCCCAACTGGGACTGCATGAATAAAACCACGAAAAAAATGTGATACATCGTGAGTTAAGCATAAAATAGTCCATTACAAGTGAAAGGGTTCAAAGGCTCGTTTGATCGGTTTTCACTATTTGCTTGATAAATTTCATTAAACTGTCATTAAAATGAACTGAATTAAAAGAAATTTGAAATTAAAGGGTTTTTTTTCCCTGAGGTTGTTTTTTTCCCCCCCATTAAGAAAGAATATTTTGAGTTCAAGATAATTATCCTGCATACAAATACAGCTCTGAAAGCTGTAATTACATGTTTAACTCGTGTCTATGGCCCCAGGACAACTATTTCACTATTTCTTTTACATGCAAATATCTAATCAGTTGATAATAAAGGACTGGGCCAATAAATGAGTCACTGAGATGCAGGATCTGTCTACATTGGTCACAGAAGAAAACTGACTCTTCAATTTTCAGAGGTTGGAAGCTTCTTGTTAAGGTATATCACTTCAACTTGTGCCGCCATTTCCCCCTAAACTAATGGTTTATTAAACTTCTCCCATCAAAAAAGTGAAACTGAGAGTGAGAGAGAGAAGGTTAGAAGGTTACAGTAAATTCAGGGGGACACAGTCCAGTCTGTTTACAATTGGCACGTCTGGAGTGTGAACATCTTGAGGTGAGCCTCTGGCTAACTTAACATGAGCTGTGAATGAAACCTCTCTTATGGCCCACGCCATGCAAAAGCATGCAGAACACACATCCACAAACACACACACTCACAAGTGCACACATGCTGAAAGCGTCTTCTCCACCCTCCCTCACAAAAACACACTTGCATTTACACACATTGCAGTTAGTGCACTTGAGGCCAGGCAGGGCAGTGCAGCTGTTAAAGCAGCCAAAGGCATTAGCTGGTACAGTTCAGCAGCTTTGCATTGGCCCAGTGTGCAACCTGGGGGGGCTGGACTTGTTTTTTGGGTTTGCTAGCCACTTGTGGTGCGCTTGGATTTCCGCAGGGAATATGGATATGCGATAGATACCACGCATCTGTCCTATTGCTCAGCGCTGGAATGGTTTTTAACGTAGTTAGGAGGTTGGCTGTTTTGTTGGGCAGATTTAAATGCTGAGAAAAAATCCCTGGCCGTTGCTTTTTCTAGACATTAGAGGGAAAAGTCTGTGTCAAAAGACAAATGAGTTTCTCTGTGTGGCTCTCTCAGATGTTGTTTCACATTTATATTTTAACCATGTTGATGACGCTCATCCAGAGTGATTTACAACAAACTGCTGACAGTGAATAAACAGAGGGGAGCTCGGTTCAACTTGGAGTGTTCATCCTTAGACAGTAGTGTGAAAATAAGGAGTTATTTGATTTTAAAAACTGAAATCCATCTTTCAGAAGTCTTTAAAATGCATGAATAACACATTTTATATTAGCTCACTACATTATGAAATGTCAGCAAGCATTTAATGCTTTTTATTTTAACATCGCACTGACAATAATTGGTTGAACCAACAACAGTTCGCTGTGTTTGCAGGGGGCATGACTTTCAGGTTGTACAAGTAGTGAGGGCAGTTTCACTATAAGCTAAATAAAAACTGGTTGGCTAACTCTAATTTAGTGATGTGCTTGTGTTCTTAAAGACAGTGACTGTGAGGCCTGTTGGGACCTGTGGAATCCCACATGCATTGTGAGAAGCACCATACGCCTATGAAAAGCCGTCCTAGACTCCGGTTATATTTCAGATACGTTCAGTGTCCCCTACCACAGTGGCACAGAGTTCTACTCCACCTCAGATACCTGTATCGGCAACAGCATCAACAGATCTCCAACTACATTTGGGTCCACTGCAGCACAAAAAGCAGAGCTGCTCTGGTGTCTGAGATAAAAGTGATCCACTCAGTTATCCTGGATGAAGTCTTTGTGCGGCAGCCTCATTTACAATGGCAATGTCTCATACACAACTCTTGGCAGATTTATGATCCGTGTTGTGATGGCTGTAAATTCATGAATTGTTCCCTTCCACAGTCCACTCGTAAAGTGGGACAGCGTGGACAGTTCCGAAAAGCAACATTCACAGGCCCGGGTGTTATGTTTTTACAAGGCATTGTTGAACTCAACGTTCACGTCTCACAAATTATCAATCCTGTCTGTTTTTTTTATCGTTTTATTTTCACCAGACAATTGTGTCTGAAACAAGGAAAACATCACTCAGTTAGGAATTCAAGCTGCATTTGTTCCCCTGAAGAATGACTCAGTATTAATGTTTTTTTTTCTTCCCTGTATTTGCAGTGATGATGTGTGTGTGACAGGGCTTGACAGAGGAAAGCAGCTCTTTTGACCTTTCCAGTCTTCAGACTGGCCTGCTTTTCTTGGGCTCCTCCCTTTGGGCTACAAACATGCAAGAGACGGACCCAGAAGGGGTGTGTTTGTTTGTGTGTGTATCTGTGTGTGCATGTGACAGCATTAGTATAGTTTATACAATGGTGAAGGGCATCAGAGAGACGTCATCGTGAGCGTGCCTCCTATGGCTTTGGCTTTGTGCTGACCTCTCACCCAAATTAAACTTCCACCATTCTCTCTCTCCCTCTCTCTCTCTGTCTCTCTCTCGCTCTCTCTCTCTCTCCACTGCCCACCGCCAGGCACTTTTGTTTTCACATGGCCGACTTCTCAGGGAACGCTCATATTTGTGGCTTTCGGGGTTGGCAGCAGAGTGTGCTGTGCCTGTCAAGTTTTTTCGCTCAGACTTACCCCAGCACCCAAATTGAACTGTTCAGTCATTTCCTGCCACCCCCCACCACCCAACCACCTCCCCATCCCGTATTTGCCAATTATGTCTAAATTCAGCGTGGAGTTTGCCTGCGTAAAACACGCCGTCCCGTAGAAATCATTCCCTCTGGCGTAGCAGTCACCTGACTACGACGTTGAAGTCCTTTCCAACAAAGGGATCGCTTCAAGCCGAAAACCTCTCAGATCCAGATAAAAAAGCTGACGTGCGGCTCAGGGTGGAAGAACCTCAGACGATTTTGGACTCACGATGAATACATTTGTTTAAATGACATACAACTCTCAAACAAACACTTGGGTCTTTTTGAGTATCCACAAAACCGTTGGCATGAGCACACGGTTGGAGGAATCCACCACAAATACGCCAGGCTCATCCAAAGCATATCCCTTAATGTGAGAGAGAGAGAGAGACAGACAGAGGAAGAGAGATGTAGAAAGAGAGAAAGAGAGATCGAGATGGTTATCTGAAGTGAGGTCAGAAATGAAACATGTCATAGCAAATTAGAGCCATGTTGTTTGAATTACTCTGGCCTGCTCCTTAAAGAACGGTCTACCCACGGGAAAAAAAAAATGGGCAGAGATCACATATTGAGTAAGAAAAGGGCGAGAGAGACAGGGAGATGGACGAGCGAAAGACACGAGGGGCAATTTGCGGTGGGAGCGAAAGAGATAAAGACATGGGAAGATATGAGGAGAAAGAATAACAGTGTAAGAAGCAAGTTAGCAGGAGAGAAAACAGAGAGAGAGGCCTGACAGAAAAAAAAGAGTGTTTTCTCTGGAACAAATAATGTGACTCGGGCTGAGTCATGGGCCTGCCGAGGAATGATGATGATGATGATGATGAGAAGAAACCTTGGAGTCATTCCTGCTCCGAGCTAAGTTTGGGGCATCATTTACCAAACTACTGGAATGGGGCCCCTGCTCATATATATATGAGCGTGTGTGTGTGTGTGTGTGTGCGCAATAATAACCACATTCTCCAAGCATCTTCGGCCACCGGGGCCTGTTTTTATAGCTGGGAACAGGGATGGGCCAACACTCGTTAGGCAGAAAAGGACTATTTCAGACGATGGGAGGAGGAAAGAAGACAGAGGGCTAGAGGGGAGAGGGATGACCAGAAGGGTGTGCAGAGGGACTAGCAGCCCGCAGACTCGTCCACTCTCCCGTCCAATCATAATGAGCCAACGATCTGCCTTTCTTGGGGAAATGGGATCCACGCAGGCTTCCTGGACAGGATTTCACAACTCCAAACGCGGCGAGAAATACTGACAAAGCATTTAGGTCAGAGACAGAAATGGAACAGCTGAATGCGGCCTTTCTAAGAATAAAAATCACAAGGTTCTACTCTATTCTATTCTATTCACTTTTTTGATTTTCTATGTACTCCATATGGCTATCCCGCAAGAAAATGATGTATGCGCGTGTGTGCTCGACAGAGTGCTGGAGAAAAAGCGAGATCTGGTTTTCGGCGTATTGCGTAGTCACAACGACAGGTATTAACGGGGTCTGAAACACACGCACGTACACACGCATACGTACACGCATAGACAAAGACTGCACAACAAGCAGGGATAAGCTGAGCTGGTAATCGTCCTTTCAACAAAGGAGCGCTTTTACCAGACACGTGTATTTGTCTGTTCGTGTGTATGTGTGTGTGTGCGTGTCTGTGTGTGGTTGTGATTGTGTATATGCACACCCACAATATAAGTATCTCATTTTGTATTGTGAATCAGTCTGCTGCAGTGCAAGTCATGCCACCATAAACATGAGGGGCACGGGAGTCTTTGAATAGCAGCAGTGTGTGTTTGGAAGACATCAGGCCGTGAATCCATTACTTTACCACTGACAGGCCCAGTGATGGGAAATAAATATTTACTCTAAGCTTCCCCAAATCACATCCAGAGACTCCTCAGTGCTCTCTGTCTCTTTAGCTCTTGTCCTCAGTCCTATATTTCACTTTACCCCCCTCTCCTGTTTCTGTTCATCCTCTTTTATTTCTTTTTCTTCTTCCTTAACTGTGCATTAGTCCTTTCTTTCTCTCTCTCTCTATCTCTGTTCCCCACAAAACCTTGGGCCTCTGCAGACGTGGAACACAGGTCATGTTTCCACTCAGACACACACAAATGTGCACACACTCACACAAAAGGGGTACAAACATATACACAAACATGCTTACCACACACACACACACACACACACACACACACAGACAGACGCTCACACACACAGGGTCAGCCTGAGATATCCATCTGGGGTTTGTCATGTCAGACATGGCCCATGTCTCTCTATTCTGTAATTATGGCAGTATTTATTTTTTCAGAGCGTCCTGCTGGGTTAGGAGCGTCCCGTGGTGTGGTTTGGACGTGGAAACACACTCTGTTCAAGACATCCAGCTTAGCAGAAAAAAGGCGCACAGTACATGAACTAGAAATTGGCAACCCATAATTCTGAGATTTATCGTAATGTGAGTGTGGGCTATAATTTTTCAGGATTTGTGTGCGTGCGTGTGTGTTTGTGCACCTCTGTGGCTGCAGCTATAGAAGGAAGAGGTTGTAAGTTTTCACAAGGAAGTAAACACACAACATATTGAGTCTCGGCAAAGCCAAGAGAGTGAGATTTGATATTATAACATCCCATTACACACAAGGCTTGAAGTGATCTGTGAACTTTATACTTTAAAATACAGCCCTAATGCTTGAATGACTTTGTAACCATCTCCACACATGCGTCATATTCATGGATACTGATCTGCTCCTAGTTGTCTTTCTATGTCTGTTCGGCTGAATAAGACGGGCAGCGTCTCAGCTTATTGAGACTCAAAAGTTAGAAAGTCGCTCTGGAAATTGCCAATCATAACTGGAAAAACATGTGTAATGGTTACAATATAAATTGCTGAATATTGTTTTCAGACATTGGACATCTTTTGTGAAACGATCCATCTCGTTCTGAAACACACATTTTCACATGTTTCTCATTTTCCTCCTGGACCTGAGCTCAGGGTTTAATCAGCTGATTCTAGCATGGTATCTACCTGTGCCACGTAAAGTGCTTTTACTACTTTTTTCTATTGTTAGAAGTGCAAGGCATACGTGAACAATTTAAAAAAATTTCGTATATTTACCGGCAGGCAGTAGGTACTGTAATGTTAATTAATTACCACTCGATAATCAATTGAAACATGATTGAGATGTGTAGCAAGCTATTTTCATTTTCATTTGATTAGTTCCCCCATAACCAGTCTGAGTTCATGCCTTATACAAATGTTCTTGCAGCATGTAAAACTGGAGGTACTTTTGATATTGTTCACCTTAGTCTCATGCTGGGCACACACTTCAGGATAATCAGGCACATTTAGGGTCCGATTTTTCCTCCCCGCATCAAGGCTGCGTGGGAGTGATAATCTGCCCGGATCATCTTTTAATGTGAGCGGGTTATAGATCCACCTCCGGAGCTGCTCACAGATCGATAGGTACCGCCCTGATAATTTCAAACATGTTTGATATTTAGGATTTTAAATCGGGGTGTCTACGTCACTACTTTCAGAGTGAGATGGCAAAAGCCCATGAGAAGCTAGTAAATGAAGCCGTTCTCTGGAGCTCTGTGTGTGGAGCGGCAGCTCTGAAGTAAAGCGCAGTAGAAACTATGTTTATTTATGTTCATTTTAGAGCAGTGTGAGGCTTTCTTTTGCGTTTCGCTGTTACTAATTGTCGCTGTGTTTCTGTCAGTTTCCAACAATTTATTACAGATCACTGTTTTTCTCCATATTGTGCTGCCCCAGCAACAGTTGAGGCAAAAAAGAGATTATTTCTCTATAATATTTCATGATCATCCACAGACTAGGAAGAGATTGATGAGCTTGAATAGCCTAAGGGCCTATCACAATGTTCTGTAGACAGTATCCAGATAATGAAGACGTGTTCATGCAGGGTAGAAAAAGGTCCTTAGTGCGGTCCTCGTCTTTTGTAAAAACTTATTTCCTCTGTCCTCTGTCTTAAATGATTTAAATTATCTATCTAAATACATCCAATAAAGCACATTAATAAATACTTGTCATATAAGGACTGAATCCATGTACCGTTAAGGTATTATGACATGCTACTCGTATGTATAATGAAAACACTACTCAGTTAAAAAAACAAAAACCTTTGTATGACATGGTTCTATTTATTTTTCATGAGGTTGTAGTAAGGTGAGATGACACAAAGATTAGAGGAGACAGGTGATAGATTGTTGTTCTAACAAACGATAGTAAATCAACATACCTGTGTTACTTTATCCAGCAAAGCAGGCATCTCTCCGTCACTCCTCACCCACTTTCACTTGTATACTAATTGATAAGATTTAACATATTCGTGTGATTATCAAATTGGTCACCTTCTCTGTGGCTTCCATTGTGGATTCGTTATGTCATGTTTGTCTCTTGAAATGAGCGGCACTGCCCCCTGTCCCAGGCACACTCAACAAATTAGGCAATCATGCCACCTTTCCCTTTCTCCATCTCCCTGTCTGTCTCGTCTTTCTCATGTCTCCTCATCTCTGCATTACCCTCTCACTGTCTTTTTATCCCTTTCACTGAAGCTCCTTTTGTGACATAAACACAGATGATTCACTTTAAAAAATACCCAACAAGATAGAGATAAAGGCCTATGTCCAATCGGCCCGTGGTGCTAATCAGCGACCATCGTGGGAAAAGCGAGGGGGGACAGGGGCGGTGGTAGAGGAGATGGTGGTAGGAGGAAAACCAGGCTCATTGTCCTCTGCAGATTAAAGTCCCCGAAAAGGCGGCATTGTCCACTGACGGGGATAAATCTTCCTCCTCCCGTCAGTCAGGGCCTGAATTCAATTCTACTCAACCCCTCTTAAAAAAGAGGCTTATCTCCTACTCAATAGCTTGTTGCGCTACAAGCCAGGCAGGAATGCATCGAGTTGTATCCCTGACACCCGCTCACTGAGTTAAAAAGGAATTAGCGGGGAGAAAGAGAGAGTGAGCGAGAGAGAGTGTCTGAATCACAACCTCTATTTTTCAGAGGATGTGCGTTGGGATGCAGATTGAGGTAACGATAGAGGCTGACAGAAGGACAAGGAACAGGAGTCTGGGATTGATTGACTGCTGCAGAGGGATTGAGGCCAGAGGAGAAGAATAGTGGCCCACTCAGTGTGCTCTCTCCGGAGCCGCGAGCAGCGTGGTAAACTGCTGCCCCATTGGAGGACAGACAGAAGAGCACAGCAGAAGAAACTGTTAGGTGGCATCCAGAACGCATGCCAGGAGCTCCCGAACAAACTCAGCACTCTCTCCCTTTCTTTTCCCCCCCAGTGCTTGAGCAACATCTCTCCAGCTCCTGTCCAGGGGGCATCACCAGTTGCTAAGACCCACTCCTTCCTCGCACTTGGATGCCCTCCGCCCCTTCCAAACAGATTCAATTCAGACCCCACGAAAAGGGTGAGACAGAAACAGAGAAAGGATGGTTGGCAAATACAAAGAGCTTGTGCAGACTCAGGCCCATAGACTTACTCTGTTTGGCCCAGGAGAAAAACAAGGCCTGTGTCCCCATTTTTCACCCTTTTCTCAGCTCTGCTTTTATTCTGCACCCATTTGGAGCTATCTCCGGGAAGAAGCACAAAAAAGAGAGAAGAGAGAAAGAAGCAAGGGAGAAAGATATCGATATAACATTCACTGAAAGCCCCCCTTTACTTTACCACTCCTTTGCTTAGAAAAAGTGAAAACAGGATTGCGCCCCCACTTTTCCTCTTCTGCAGTCTTTTGCCCATCCAAAGCCTCATCCAACTGCCCCTCATACAAAGAAAAAGGGTTTTTTGCTTTGCCCCGATTTCCCCATTTGTTGTTTTTGCCCAGTCTTTCCTCTTTTTCACAGTGTGCCTCTCTTTCTCCTCACCCTCCCTCCCATTTACTGTGACTTGGCTCCTCTTAATGACGGGGCTTACACCTGCTTACAGGATTAAATTAATTAGCACGAAACAAGGACCGGTGGAGGGAGGCGGTAGGGATGGTGGGGGGCGGACGGCAACAGGGGGTCAGATGGAAAGTACAGCAGGAAGAAGGCACAATAAATGGGCCGCTCGATGGCTGCTGCTTGGCCTCATAGTCTGCCGGATGCTGGAGTTGGTATTGGTGGTGGCGGTGTGTGTAGGAGGGGGTGATGGCTTGTTTTCAGCGTAGGAAGCATCGCCGGCCAAAGGGAAGGGTAGATTCTTAGTGATGGGTTGGTGTGTTGCAGGGACAAATGGTCCCCTGAGCAATCTTTGGGTGCGCCGGGTCAGAGGTGACAGCCACCGTTGTAGGATCATCTCCGTGCAGTGGTGACCTAAACGATCAGCATGCAACCAGCAGGCAGAGATGCCAACTCTTTAAAAGAGGCATCGATAAGTTACTGTCTGATAGATAAATGGTATGCAGCCATGGCGATTAGACACAGCTGTGTCCAATTGCCACCTAGACTCTCTCATATATAAACAGACATCCAAAACCACCCCAACTGTCACAGTTACTATTAGGGCCGTACAGTATATCACACTTTTATCGCCGAGGGCTGCAATAAAACGAATGAAGGAAGTCACCGAAGAGAGTGTAGCTGGACACGGACATAACATAAACACAGCTCCTTTGTGACACAAACTGTGAACATGTTGAATTTGCACATTTTGTTGTGAACTCTCACTTCAGTTAGGCTGAATGCGACAATGAAAAGGAAGCATTTAGGCAGAGTTTGTTTACGGACATTCAAGATGGTAGTTACAGTTTGGGAGAAAATTTTACTCGTAATTGACGCTGCTCATCTGTGACTAGTTCTGTACAGTTTGCCCCATAACCTGAACTTCACCTTCATTTTCTGTCAGAGTGCATAGGTTGTGCTCATCACATTTTTTCCAAATCACCACTGCTTTCTTTATAACTCACTGTTGTTTGAAGCTGTCTCATTAATCATTCATCTTCCAAATGTCAACCAAAACCATACAAACTATACATTTAACTTTTGAATGATGACAATTTCTATAATACGGTCTTTTTTTAGCAAGGGCCTCAGCTTTACCAAACATCCCCTCCTTGGGCTTGGCCGTCCTCTGTCATGTGTTTTTTCTCATGACCTCAGTCTTCTCGCTGTCCCTCTATCTCTGTCCCTCTCTAGCAGCTCAATGTGCGGTTAGAGGGTTGGATCCATCACATTAAGCACTTACAGATGGGCCTCTGTGGCCCTGCCCTGCAAGCACACTCAGACCTGCTGCCTCTCAGAAGTATGGGGGCTCCTTTGCTCCTTGTGCATGTCTGTAGCTAGAAAGACAAACTGAGATGACAACCAAGACATACAGTACAATAAAAAACTGGGTCACTAGCCGAAAGGTATAGGACTATGCACATGGACAATTGTGAGTCTCACTGCAACAGCAAAGATCCAGTCTTTCATCTTAATTTAATATTTTTTTAAACCTCCTAAGCTCTTAGGTATCCACCAATGGGTGGGTCATGATAGAATTGAATTAAAGCTATAGTGAATAGCTTTAATTCACTAAAGTTCCCAAAGATACCAAATATATCAATAGTTATTCTGGAGAAAATTGTATTAAATGATGTCCAAAATGTCCACAGTTACTATGTACTTATATTCTATTACTTATGCATTGTGAAATGTGAAAAGGCCCAAAAATTTTACCCAAAGCCATTTAAGTAACCCTGAACTGCCTTGATGTGGACTCAATTAATTGACCAATGTTTAAAGGGTTAATGTTGGACTGATATTGTAAGTAGAGCTTTATAGAACTCTGTAAAAACATGCAACCCCTTGAATCAGTTCGGTTTGTTATTCTGGATCAAATTTGCATCAGTCCAGCCACTTTTAGGAACTGTTTTGGCTTGTAAAGACAAAGTGTGCTTGATATACTAGAACTCAGATTCACACCTCTGCTGGGTGATTTTCAGTCGCTTGAAATAATAAACTGATGGAAAAAAAGATCATATTCCCTGGAAACAAATATCTCTTACTAAGGGCCATAACATACCTCTGCTGTATTATTAAATTATCCAAGATTCGTGTTGAGGAACACTTAGGTTATTGTTAACAGAAGCAGGTGAAAATTTACTGTTAGACAAATAATTTATTACCAGCTGTTTAGACTGCTTCACAAAGTGTGAAAGAAGGTGTAAACCCTCTTAATCTTCAATAACAACCAATAGGTCCCTCTTTCGACAGTTTTTTTGAAAAATTATAGCGAAATGCTCAAAGTTTCCAACATGTCAAATATATCATGATACATTCGAGCTACATCTGTATAAGATAATACCCAAGACATCCAAAATTTAAGAAGAAATTTAAGGTATATTAGCAGTGAAGTTGATTTTTGTGTAGAAGTCCCCTCTTCCCTTCCCTTCTTCCATTCCCTTTTCCCCTCTTCCCTTCGAACACTACTAGTAAGCACAAGCCTACGTCTAACCCCTGAAGCCTTCTCGCCCGTATCACGGCCTTCGTCAGCAGGGAATGTCTTACGTTAGTAGTCTTTGTAGAAGGCAATTCCACAAAAAAATATGAGGAAAATACAAAACCATAGCTTAAATAACCAAGGGCGACTATAGTGGATTTGGGGATTTGTTTTATATTAACTTCTCCAGAAAGTATTAGATCGTTATAACTTTTCAACATGATACTCAATTTTTAATGTGTTACTAATGTGAAAAGGGCTCTTCAATTCATCCAAAATCCTTAAAATAACTGATACGACTGAACTCAGTTGCCAATTCATTTATTTATGTGTTTAAGGGGTTAAACACACATGCAGCCTAGACACAGATCTACGTTACTGAGTTGGTGACAGATGTGTTGTGGTGTGGCCCATTGCGTGGCAGTGGTCACTCCAATCCCTTCCATATGATAGTGATTAGGCAGGATGCACATAATGCCCGTAGATCCCTGATCAACCATCTCAGACGCACACACACACACATAAACACTTAGACACACAGTGACACAGAACGTTCCTAACACTCCAAGCCCTCATCTAACCCCCACACCCTCTGGCTTAGCACATTCCGTACCTGTATTAGCACAGAGCTAAGTTAAGTTAATTACTTGCCATTGTTAGTGGTGTGGTACAGTGCACTTTCTGTTTGTTTCAGCCCTATGTTGTACGGTAGGCAGATTGCAGGACTCTGATTGAAGGCAACGTGTTTGGCGTTTGATTCTTCTTTTGATGTGCAGACATTTGATAGAGTTGGACTTGTGGATCATTGCGATTACGATAGACAGATACGGACGGAGACCTTACTTGTGTTTGGAACAGTGCGGTGTGTGAGAGTTTACAGCTGTGACAGCATGTGGCCTCGCTAAAATTGGCTTCACACTATTAGCATTGACAAAATATTTGCTGACAGTCCTGGTGGATGGTCACTTTAGCTTACTTATCAACAGGGGGAGGGGCGGTAAAAAGTTGCTGGACAAGGTAACGAATATTCTTTGCCTAGGAGATATGTTATAATAGGATCAACAATGGCATCATTTTATGGAGTGTAATCGCAGTCTGCAAACTGTCCAAAATCCAATGCAAAAATGGACCAGGGATTTGCAGCAATTTTCCACATGTAAAGCATACTCACTGCTGCAAAATTTCACATTCGTGCATTCCAATTTTGCACCGCACAAATGAAAAGTCACAGACAGAAAATGGACATAGAAAGTAGCGGCGATGACGACATTGTTTTCATTTTTCTTCACAAGAAAAAGAAGAGAACATTTTGGATCCATCCGATTTTGGCAAGGTGGGTGGAACGTGGCAAAGACAGATCATCCATGAACCTAGATCATTTGTGGCATGGCATTTTGCCATTTTTTTTACATTTTGGAATTGGTCTCAATTGATCTTTTCTGAACTTTCAAACTATTTTGAAAAGGGCATCGCAGAGAGGGGCGGTCTCTTCATATTGTCAAGCAATGGATGCTGTGGTAGATTACGTGCGAACATCTAGTGTATGCGTCACCACTGTGTGATGAACATGTTTTCCTGTTAACAGTTTTGTGGAGAGCAGATTCGTTCGACAACTACAACTTCTGAAAAACAACAGTAGTGTGAAGCAGACTAGTTAAGTATTTACTAACAATGTGAGCAGCGGAGACATAATTTGCATCATTTAATGGGGCTTTTATTTTGACAACATCATCTGCCTGTAGATTACTCAAGAGGCCTTCCTCTGTCTTTATCATGGCCTCCATGTTAGCCTTCTCTAAATCGTCTCTCTGATTCCCTTTCACTTTTTGCATTTCACTGTCACATCTGTTATTTCCTCCAACAGTAGGATCTCCGAGCACACAGTATAGGCGTAGTTCATTGGCTGCCCATTTCCACTCCCCTGCCGAATGCAATCAGCAGACACCGCTGGTAATAACTTTCGCTCCAACACTTTTTCCTCTATCTTCTCTCCTCTTTGCCTCCTTCTTTCTCTGCTCCACATCCCCTGCTTTCCTTCGCTCTGATTATATCCTACCTACCTACCTACTCCATTGAACAAAGGTTGCCGAATGAATAGCTGCTCCCCTGGCATGATAAATCACACGCTCAAAATTAACGTTCATTCAGCATACGGATTGAAAAAGGAGAGAAAGGTGAATAGAAGGAGGAGAGAAGGATAAAGGGCAGAAAATAAAAGAGGCCCCTGCCTCTCGAGCGTTTTCTGGATGCCTTGATGACGGATGCAAGAACGCCAATACAGCTCATAGCAGGAATTGTTACTAAGAGGTTTTCATTGACCATCCAGTCGTCCATATATTACCTGCCATTCCCTCGTTTTACTTCACCTGATGCACATGTATTCAGTACTCAGATTACTCATCCGTATGGTGTTTAATGCAAAAAAGCTAAAGCTGTGTACATGTGTCAAGAAAATGAACATTCTGGCACATTTTGGCGTAATTTTGTTTTCTAACTGATTTGTGCTCATTTCAACAACACCAAGCTTCTTTGCCTTAATCAGAGTATAATCTCAATTTCAACGTAGATGTAAATGTCTCAACTGACCTCTTACTCTCTGTACATCTGTTGGTCTATACACAATCTAACTTGTCATTAAAACAACAAAAGCAAAGGTGTCTGACTCTGAATTGCCATTTGCCCTCTCTGCAAGATAAATCACACACTCAAATTTAGCACCCACACGGGGGGTAAAAAAAAGATAAAAGCCTCAGTGAGCCCTGTGGCATCAAAGCGATTAGTTGCTGCCCAGGTAACCCCTTCCTCCTCCAATCCTGTCCCAACCTCCTCCTCTCTCCTCTTATCGGGCTAATTGAAGACAAGCTCTTTGAGACGGATGTACAATAGGACCAACGGTAAAGTGGCATTTGAGACTCAACGGGTGGACCGGAGAAGGGGAGATGCTGGGGTATTCTATAAGAACCCCCATCCTCCTCCTCCTGCAAATCCCTTTCTCTGTCTCGCTTTTATCTGATGGCGTCTCATTCAGCACCCTATTTGACATTGTGTGACCCCTGAACCCAGAGTTTATGAACTGAAGCGCAGCTATTTATTTGGTGTGGAACTGATGTGTGGCTGTAGCATTGTGCAGAGATTTAGGGCTATGTTCGTATTGTGTTTGAGTTGCTGTGTGTGCTTTGATAAGCTGGTGTTCAGCAGACTTGGGGGCTAAGACCATTTGAAGACCACTGACAGACACATCTGGACACTGAACTGTCATTGCAAAAAGGTAATAATTTCTGGAGGACCCGAGCTGGCTAAAGCAAACACTTTTTATCACTCAAGACTACTGTTTCACTGTTGTTTGTACCGTGCGCTCAAAATCCTTAAACTCCTCTTTGTCTTCTTTCAGTGCTTTCTGCTCCAGTTCATGATGAGGTCACAGGTTTCTATTTTAAGGTACACGTAAGCAGGAAGGTGCACGTACGGACTTTTTTGCACGGCAAAAAACCCTTGCACCATTCTCTTGAGAGCAAAGCCTCCACCCACTGAGTAAACACTGATAATCTTCATCAAAAGACGCAGTATTCATCACTCATAGTTCAGAGGTGGGTCATATTGTCTTTGGTGGCTATTCATCATATCTTCCTTTGCTGTTTCAAAATGCCGTATCTCATTGACGCTCTTGTTAATGACACTTTCCAAACCAAAAAATAGAAACCGTGTGGGTGCCCCAGTGGCTCATCTCTTAAGAGCGCTTACCACGTAAGGCAGGGGCGCTGGTTCTATTGCGACCTGTGCCTTTTGCTGCATCTCATCCCCTCTCTCTGCCCTGACTTTCTTGTCTGTCTCTCTACTGGCACTATCACAATAAAGCTGAAATACTAAAAATAAAAATAAAAAACTACCTTCAAAAGACTTACAACTTTGTTTAATGGATTGTGCGCCGCAAATAATGAGAGCTATGGGCATCAGTGTCAGGATGTCGTTGTGAACCTGAGGGGTAAACATAGCCATAGCAGAGTTTTTGTAAAAAATCTTAATTTTCCTGTAGGTCTGAAGTAGGCCTGAAAAGGAAAACTAATTTGAAGTAATATGAAATAAAATAAAAACTCGGACGTTACACCAACCCTAGTTGTTGAGCAATAAGATGACTTAAAACGTCAAAGTCACATATTAACAAGCCATGGCCTGTCAGTGTGTTTGTGTGTGCTTAGATGTGTGCATATGTTTGTGTGTGTGTGTGTGTCTGTGTGTGTGTGTGTGTATGTAAAGGGAACAGGCTAGGTTTTGAAGTGGTTGTGTTGCAGCAGTCTCTCTTTGGAGGACACGCAGCTCCAAGCAAACACAGAGATCTGCTTAAACAAACAGGGGAGGACAGCAGAGCAAGACTAATGATGGGATCCACGCAGCTTACACACACATGTAGAGACACACACTTGTACACAGATGCACTCACACACTCGCCAGACCAGAAACGAGAGGAATTTGTCCCCGGAAGAGGAGTGGTGGAGATAGATGGCTGATTTGTACAAGTGGATGGGAAGGACGAAAAAGACTTAATCTCTCCTTCTCAAGGACAGACACCATCTCCCTGTACTCACAGATTCACTGGTCTAGAGTCAAAAAAGGGCAAAAAAACCAAAAACAAACAGTGCCATCTGTATTATCTTGAATTGTCGTTCAATTTCATGATGGAGAGTTTGACATAATTAAGTGTTTTGAACATTATTCAGTATGCGTTAGGCCTGTCTCTTTCCCAGACGATTTGACACAATTGTGTGATTCGATACAAAACAATGCTTAAAACAATTAATAATTTAAATCAATTTGATTTAGCACTGTTTCAGTATTACTTAGTTGGATTGTACAGGTATTAAAGTGCACTGATTTTGACTGTGGTGGCGATATAAACTGTTTATATTTTCTAAATGTCTCCTTTAAAAATATTCTTTAAAGCTCAACTATTTATCTCAAATCAATATATGTAAAAAAAAAAAAAAAGAAGTCAAAATTTTAATTCATTTGAATCTTTGGCATTTCTGTCATTTCCATCTGAAATTGTTTTTTGTTGCACTCCTAGTGCCAGTCCTTTCTGGTTCTGATGCTATGTGCTCAGTGTAGCCTGCATTCATGTGTGCATGCACACGCGCGCATGAGTACACGGCTGCCTGAGCGGCCTGATGCCATTGTGCAGCAGAGTCCTTGACAGAAGTGAATTAATCAGACCCCTCTGGCCCATTTGTCTCTATTTGGGGGGCTAATTGGAAAAGAAGCAGGTGTTAATAGAGAGAGGAGAGAGTGTGTATATTGGTGTGTGCGTGTGTGTGTTTGTGTGTGTGTGTGCGCCTGTCCCTGCTTTTCTTTGCATGCATTTGAGCGTGCACACGTGTGTAATAGAAGTCTCAGAGCTAAGTTAACCAGACTTAATTAGGATCGTTCAGGCTTCAGCCAACCTTACATCTTTCTCTCTCCTTATCTGAGCGTATGGCACTGGGGGAGGGTGGGGGGAGGGGCAACAGAGGCAGACACACAGAGAGAGGGATAAGGTTGTATTGTCTGGGAAAATGCAACGCACTGAATGTATGAGTACGTATGTGAGCCCGATCTGATGTCGGGTCTTAGGGTTTGGACAGAAATGTCTCCAAACTCCACCATACAGATGCATCCAACAAACCCACGCAACCACACACATGATGGATGTGCCATGCCTGTTTAGAGTGGGCACAATGTGATGGAGTGTGTTTGCATGTGTGCAGCATGAAAAGCGTCACTGCCCTCTCCACAGACATTTACCTCCAGTGCTCAAAGCACTCTCTGCCGTTGTTTGTTTGAGATGCTCAAATGCGAGTGTGTGGCAGGCCTGCATCCCGTCCCGGGAGTAGCTGCCGATAAAGTTTGAACCTGTTTGGACGCTGCATCAAAGGCCCTGCTCGTTAGCTCCCTGCATACTTAGCTGTCTAAGTGATGTCAGCAAGTTTTAATGGACAGCAGCTTTTCTCAATTACACAGGAGGGAGGCAAGCAAACTGTATCCAGTGCTGTGTGTGTGTGTGTGTGTGTGTATGTGTGTGAAAGAGTGAGAGAGAGAGTGTTTGATGTCGTGTTTACTCAGTTGAAAGCTGTCTCCTGTGTGGTCTCACTACAGTTATCCCCCTCCAGATCACACACACACACACACACACTCACCTGAGGCAGTACATGTATGAATGTCTCTGCATGTGTGAGCGTATGTGTGTGTGTGAGTGTTGTCGTAATGATGAGTAGGTGTAAATTCAACATGTGACATCTTCATGAAATTTGTGGACACTTTGCTCTACCCACCAATGTCCGGTATGCACACATACACACACACACACGCACACACAGAGAGAGAGAAAGAGAGAGAGAAAGAGAGGAGATTCAAACTAGACATATAAACAAACATACGGTTCCATAATATTTATACATTTCCATACACGCTCACCACACACACACACACACACACACATACATTCTTCTTTTTTTAACATCGTGCTCTGTTTGTTTTTGTTTATCCCTCAAACACTTCAGAGCCCCGCCTCATCCATATAAGCTCCACAGTGTTTCTCCATTTAGACAATCATCCATCCACCTGTCCGTCATTAACTGTTTCACTGTTTCAACTGTTCAGTGTTTATCTGAGGTAAGCTCGTAGGAATCATTTATTTATCATATATATATCATTGCCACACACATCCCTGATTGATCTTTACTTCCTCTACACTCCCTCTCTCTCTCTCTCTCTCTCTCTCTGCCCGTCCTTCCTCTGTCCATACTGCCTTTACTTAAACTCTCCACTAAAGTTGTTTACAGCCGTTTTCAGCCACAGATGTAGCGGGAGACTTCCTTCTGTGACACATCAGTGTTATTTATTTATTTCCTTCAAGTATTTATTTATTTGAAGGGTGTGTATCCCAAAGGTCTGCTCGTGTGTGTGCGTGTTTGTGTGTGTGTGTGTGTGTGTGTGGCTTTAGGGTGTGTTAATGTGGCAAAGTATGCATCTATGTGAATAGGCTGCCCTCCTGAACCTGGGATGCCCCCTGACACATACACACACACACACACACACACACACACACACAAACACACACACATGCATACCAGTCAGAGGTGGGATGGCTGCAGGCGAGGAGGCAGGTCGGCAACGATTAGAGGGGCTGTGAGTGTAATGGTTGCCATGTGCAGACCCATCTCATCCACCATTACACACACACACTCGCACACACTGCGCCCACCTCCTGGATCCCTCCAAGATACCGTACACTTTTAAAAACATTAGCCCCTAATGCTTTAATGCCCCTCACGTTGACGAGGGGTTTGACTGGAGCTAAAATGGCAGACAGGGAGGAATGCTGGCTCATGTTTGCTTAGAGTACGAGGAAAGGCTCTGGCTTACATTTTCATTCAAACATGGTGGAACTGTGGCCCAGCTGCATGCTCCTTAAAACATAGTACAGATGCAAAACACATAACAATGCAGTCACCTAGATGTCTTCTGTTGTACCTTGGGAAATGACGAACTTGTTTAAAAACGGACCGATCATCAATTTTGCATTTGTTGTGTCAATTTCTACATATTTACATTTTATGCTCCAAAACATCATTTTCTTATTATTACATCATTATTCACTGTCTTCCATGCAAAACCCCAACCGGTGCGGATATTTACATGAGAATGGCGAGGGCATGGTGCAACGCCAATAATGACTAACGAACGCGAGGGCATGGCTAGTGGCGTGTCTCTGGAGCGTGCCAGGTGTTCCAGGCCGGTCTGCATGAAAAGCAGTGTCTGACCTTGGGATGAGTGGCTGAAACCTGAGTTGTTTTCACCACGTCTAAATGTTGAGCACCTGTAAACATTTGAAACTCCTCCCTTCAGGTCCCTCCTGTTTGTTTGTTCTCTCTCTCTCCTCCGTACTCCTACGCTCCTGCTATGATATAAAAAAAAACTCCCCCGGAAAGTATCAGAACCTCCCTCCTGCGTCTTCTTGTTCTTCCCCTCCCAGCTTGATAGTATGCACATGCAGAACCTTTGGCCATCGGACAGAGAACAGCTTCCCTGTCTGTGAGCTCAGTGAAAGTAAACACGTCCAGAGAGGGCGCAAAAACAAAAATGTTATTGCGAGGGATTCATTGTGTCAACATCTTAGCTAGTGAGCTGGGAAAGGGGGCACAGTCTAGACTATTTACTGACAAAGGGAGCGGTGTACAAGGGAGTTATTAAATGTACAGTTCACCTTTAAGTGCACCCCGTAAACTAATCAGTAAAAGCAACATTTTTGTCACGGAAGGTTGCTGCAATCCTCCTCTTGGGTTTCTTACAGCGTTGTCGCTGTGCAGATGTAATACGACAGCGATGAAGAACACATTGTTGCCTGAGAGTCTAGGAGGGCAGGAAGTTGGTGTAGAAAACAAGGAGTTAATGTTGGCCTGTGTGAATATTGGCATTGAGTACACGGAGACCAGGTCCCTCAGGTATCGTTTGGTAAATTTGCTGAACATTGTTGGTCTCTGTTTGGCAGAGAGTCGGTTTCCCCACAGCATAAATGCTGTTCATGAAGGCACACCTACAACACACATGCACTGTCTACTCAGCGGATCCTTAAATTCATCTACCAAAAGTCTGCTGACAAAGTAAATAACATGCACTTTATTTTTGCTCACTGCATCAAAGAATGACAAAATTTTGAGATTTGGTGCATCAGTTTGTGATTTGTATTTCAGCACCACATAGATTGTTGGATCAAACAGCAAATACGTGTGTTTTCAGGTGGGCAGTTTCAGGTAGCTATGGTAACTAGCAAATTCAGTCTGAGAAATTTTCACAGCTATGTTTACTGACTCTGAAATCGCTCGCACATGCTTTACATGTGGTAAAGACAAAGCATCCTTAAACCTGAATAATTGGTGGCATCTCTGCACACACTGGCCTTAAAATCAATTCCCCGTTGACCGACTTCTTTACTATATGTACTTTAATTCTCACCCTGTGAATAATAATTCTTGATTGTTAATTTGGGGAATGTTTGACAGTGAGAATCATTGTAATTAGCAAAATCAGAGGCAGGTTAATGTGGACATTGTGTAACACTTTGGTCAATTAACCAACAGATCATCTACATATGAATTCAACCAGCAACTCACATCTACAACAACATTTCCACGCTCTGTAAATCTGCCTTCATGCTGACGGGCTTTGGCTAGTTTGCGTTCACTTATTTATTCAGTGGATGCCTTTTTTGCGCATAGTGGACTCTTATTTACAGCTTGAAACTGAAGATGTTCCGATGACTGTGGTTGATTGTGGCCAATGTCCACTATGCTACCTGCCTTAGATCTTCAACAATGCAACTTTATAGTTTAATGAAGAGATTTCCTGCATCCACACTGTTCAGCCTTCAGCATCTTCTAATCTATCACTGCGGACCCCCCGGGCAAATGGAAATCAAACTTGATCAATATAGAAAGACCTCTCCCTCTCTCCTACTTTGATTGGTGCCGTATGTCTCTCTTTCACATCAGACACGTCCCCTGGGTAGAGGACATTATTAATACTCGCTCTTTCGCTATTCAGTGGAATGCAGATGGAGAAATGTATAGGGGTCCATAATGAACTGGGTGGCCAGTGTTGGTCTCAACACCAATTAACACAGCTTTTAATTATGGCTCTAATCAGGGCGGCTGATGGCTCAACTCTCTGCAACAATGAATGCAGGCCTGATACCCCGCTGGGATCTACAGATGCACACACTCACACACACATTCACACACACACACACACACTCATACACACAAACAGCTTTAACAAAGCATGTATTTGTCAACCAGATGTGCTTATTTGTAGAATTACTTATTCCTTACCCATCTTCCTTAATCATATTTCAAACAGGAATTTGCCTCAGAAACTGGAGCCAAGTTACCAACACTACAAATCTTTTTGTTGACGCAAGACCTGTCTAAATCGGCTACATGGGGTTAGAGGCATATCTGTCCCCAAAATAGCCCAAACACTTTTTATTTAGAATCTCCAAGACAGCGAGTCTCGGGTACATGCTGCCCTCTTCCAAAAACATGAAGCAACAGGAAGAGAATGTCTACTCGAGCTGTCTGCCAATTTCCCAAGCTGAGGGGAAAATTGGTATTTCTTTTTTTTATTATTATTAAAAGAAGACATTGAGTGAGCCTGGAGAAAAGTTAATTTCTGTTGCAGGGGGAAGGACAGAGGAGACATAGGATAGACCAAGGTAAAAGAGAGGTCAGTTAGTAGCACGATTCTCTGAATATAAAGGTCTCATTTTTTTCCCCCTTTATAGCCTAGTTTTCCATAATTTTAATTCCAGTCTTTCACTGGGCTCAACAGCTGTCTAAGAAAGGGTTATGGCTGCCAGCCACTGGCCTTGATTCTCGTAACGGGCATGGTAGCTCTGCTCACGAGAGTGGAAGTGCTGATCTGGACTCACTTAAAATTTCGGGACAGAGTCTGAACAGACCTGGAAAGGGACTTTGTTCAACACTCCTCCTGGCATTATTACAGGAAATTCATCTTTAGCAATGTCAGGGAAACCGTAGTAATGTCACTTGTTTCCTCTCATGGTTGTAATATGCCATTTGAGTACACAGAGTGTTTGAGAGTAGGAGCTTGCTTTGCATGACCCTAAACCACAATGATGCATCGCACTCCTAAGACCTGAACAAGAAGAGGTCATACTGTATGACAGCTTTCCTACTGAACCACAGGAAGTCAGTGTATCCAGTTTCACGTGTGTATTCCTGAACTAAGACCAACATGAAGAGCCTTCTGTCACGACACATCACCACGACGTGAGGGTCAGGATCTGTAGACTAGGTGATGAGGCTCAGAACAAAGAATACGGGTGCAAAGCAGGTCCTGTGCTCATGTTCAGTTTGTGATTGTTTTTGTTTTGTTCTTGTGAGATGAATTGGACTTAAGTTCAGGGTTATTTAAGGGAGTGTGGTGAAATTTAAATGCATACGATTTGGGTATATGTCATAGAAAAGGCATGAAACAATGTGGCCTCATTTCTGGAGAAAAAATCCATGAAACCATGATATTGTAACCACATTTTTAAGATTGTTTGGGCATTTCTGTTGTATTAGTTTGGACAGGATGTCCTGCAGCAAACAACCTGGGCAGGAATCAAAACTGCACTCAGTCTGCTATGTGATCTACATGCTGAGCCACCGTGGTACAACCCTTCATTTTTAAAACTACGTAATTTTTGGAGTTCCCATAAGTGCCTCAATTGAAACAGATTTCTCCAGAATGCAGTCTAATAGGTCATTTACTCGTGGATAATGGAGCTTGTTTTGATGACTTTGGTGAGGATATCAATCCATCCATCAATTATCTATCCCACCTATTGAAGTCAGGGTCACGGTTGGGCTGGAGCCTATCCCAGCAGTCATTGGGAGAAAGGCGGGGTATATCCTGGACAGGTCACTTGTCCTTTGCAAGGCCAACACATAGAGTGAGACTCAACCATTTTCCATTCACCCTTACGGTCAATTTAGATACTCCAATTTACCTTAGATGCAATTTTTGGAGATGGGATAAAACTGGACGATGGATAAAAATTGTAATGTGGCTGATATTTAGTTCCTACAAGTATCTTTGGAAGGTTTGGGCTTTTCATCAGAATTTAAAATAAATCTTTCTGAAAGTGGACCCATGCTTCAGAGGTTAAGAGGTTAAATGACGCCAAAACACGCCTGAAGGTGTGTTCCTTTAGAGTAAGAAAGATGGAGACTGAGCCGAGCTTTCATCTGACTGTGTTCTCTCTCTATTTAATCCATCCCATCATTGACATATTCTCTTTCCTTGTTACTTCCATTCTTTCTTTCATGTATTGGGACAAATTCTCGTTAAGCTCACCTACTGTTTCCAATCAGCAGGCATTGTAGAGTCCCGCTCAGTCCACCAAAACTAGAACATGAGTCGCGCACACACACGCGCACACTCACACGCACGCACAGGGAGCAAGAGAGAGAATTTCAGCTTCCACAACATGTATTTCCTTCTTTCTCCCTGAAATATTCCTAAGCCAGGCACGAATATTATGTGGATACACACAATCTTGTGCACATACAGACAGTAAGATAGCACAGCAGACAGAATGGCACGAAGAATGACAAATAGAGATCGATGCGAAGGTAGTCAGACAGAACAGCAGAGCCCAGAAAACAGCCCTCCTCCTTTACAGCCTGGTAGAAATCACGGCCGTCAGCACACTTAGAGCTGGCAAAGCAAGCTGTCGGAAAACAGCCCGTCTGTCTCTCAGTTCTCTCAAAAGATTCTTTGCTCCTTCTTTCCCTCTTCCTTTCTCTGTCTCTTTCCCTCCACTTCCTGTAACCCTGGTAGCCTTTATTCCTTCCCCTGGCAGAATTGGTTTGTAGTTGCACCCTAGCTCCCAGTGCATTGTCTGGCTTTAGTGTCTAGTGTCCGTGGTTCCTTTCATAGTGAATGCAACTCTTGATCCTCCTTACTTCCTCTTCCTTAACTTTATTGCGAATTCACAATTGACATTTTTAACAGTGTCTGCACGTGACTTTGCGAGTATGTGTCGTTTTTCCTCCATAAAATGATTCCGATGATTTCAGTGTGGCCTTGATCTTTTAGCCCCTGCTGTGTTTCATCATATCAACTTATAAGCCACACGCACACACACACAGACACACACTCACACAAACACCATGTAACCTAATTAAAAAGGCCTTGCTAAGCACCATGTGCCAGGACCTAGCACGAGTAGGTGTTAGGCATGTGGACAAGGTGGTGGTGTTGTTGGGGGCAGTGAAGGTGCACACACAAATCTCAACTTAAATGCAAAGAGATTAGACAACTTTTGCAAGATATTAGCTCTTCAAAAATGAGAAAAATGTCCCTAAGCCTCTTGTACAATCGCAGGACCTGGTCAGACAAGGCTGCTTTTGTTTCACAGGCAGACCACGGCGGCATGGAGCACCGTGTGATTAGTGTGTGTACGTGCATTTGTGGAAGTCTGTGAGTGTGTAGGTGTGTGACACGGTGGAGAGTCATTGGGCCCTTAGTGTGCAGGATGAGCGGACACAAGTAATCCAGGCTTGTGTGTGTGTGTGTGGGTGTGTGTGTCAGTAGTGCTGGCATAGCAATCAGGCCAAAGGAATTAACAGTCAGATTATAGCTTTCTCCACCTTCAACACCACTACTGAAAGAAATAAATTGAGATGAATAGTGAAAAAACCAAATAAGTGGTATGGTGAGGTAAGGTTAAGTACATAATGCAATTCAGAGTGCTTTACAAGGATGTAACATTTAACAATACGACATCAAGATTGCTTTGAAAAACTTTGAATACACAAAGTCAAAAAGGCAATAAGACTGCATTTAAACGACAGCAAAAACAAAGAGAACAAGCAGATAATGAGGTAATATTAACAAGATGATACAAATGCAGTAAATACTTGTTTTTTAGATTGAAATAAGCTGATGGTTTTGGCTGATCCCATGTGTGTAGGAAGCTTGTTCCACAGGTGGGAAACATAGAAACTAAAGGCTGTTTTACCATGCTTGGTTCTGATCCTTGGAACAGTGAGTAGGCCTGTCCCAGCTGACCTGAGGGGTCTGGGTGCTTTATAGCGTATAACCCGATTGGAAATGTATTCGGGCCCCAGAATGTTTTGCGCCTTGTAACCTGGAAGTAGATTTTTGAAATCTTAGCTTTGAGTGCAGTGATTTGAGAACCGGTGTAATGTGTTCCTTTTTCTTGGTGTTGGTGAGAACAGCTGCAGCTGTCTGATTGATTTTTTTTTTTTTTACTGGTGGATGTTGAAAGACAGAAATAGAAACAACATGGCAGAGGGATTATAATTAAGAGATGAACAGAGAATAAAGGATAGACAACGTGATTAACAGAAGAATGTTAAGTATTGAGCCTAAGGCAATGGAGAGAAACACGTAAACTGTTTTTTAATGTGCACAGTTACTTTGTGTGAATGTTTCTCAGTTCCAAATAATATTAAAATGAAGCTGTTTAAATGATTGTGTGACAGCTAGAATAAGCCTGATTTTTTGATTAATGTATTTTTAAGGTTTCTGGCCTTGAAAACTTGGTTTCCTTCGTCAGTTCAGATAAACAACTTGATCAAACTGAAAGAAATGTGGTTATGGTGCATACATGTTTAGAGTCGGACTTCAGTACTCTAAATAATTAAGTATAAGCTCACAAGAACATACAGTAACATAATTGTGCTAACACAGATGTTGAATGGTTCTTCTGTAGTCTGGACTTGCATTACTGTGTCATTGTGTGCCGTGAGGATGATTTCAAAGCAGATGCGAAACAAGATTGAACACATAACAGAACAAAAAGCCTGCAAAACAGATGATGAACAAACAAAGATGTCCTGAGCAGGATTATGTGAATTCATAAGCTTCATTCAAACAAATGTTGGTTGCTGTTATTTAGCTTTATATAGCCATAAGTCATATCTTGGAAGCGTTCTGAAATATCTGATATTTTTTTAAGTCATTTTCTGAAATGTAGAGTAACTTTATGTGTGGTGAAGAGAAAATGTCCCTAAACTAAAATCATTGGTGGCATGCTATGCTTTTTTTTCCGTTGTTCTAATATTGGTCTTAAATTGAATTTTGGCATTAAAAAGGTCTTAAACAGTCCTAAATTCTCTTTGTGATCATATCAAGTTACTCTCTGGTTTGTGGTCTGCACAAAACACCTAAGAATCGGCATCATCCATGTGCGTTGATGTGCACGTGTGTCTTTGCTGCCTCTTGCGTTTCAGTGTATCTGCCAGCTACGTGCTGTTTATGTAGAGACAATGGTAGATAGGGAGGTTAAAAGAGAAAGAGAGAGAGAGAGAGACAGACAGACAGAGATGAGGGGATATTTAATGAAGCCCTCACTGTGTGATAAGAACCACCAGAGTCCCTGGTGTGTGACATGGCCTGGCCCCTGTCATCACCGAGCTCTTGTTGTGGCTGAGAAATATCTATCCCCAGCCCTCCTCTCGGCCCACCCTTACCCCCAGAGTGAGAGAGAGGGAGGGGCGGAGGAGGAATGACAGCCAGACAGACAGATTGAGAGAGTGCCCATGTGAGAGTGTGTCATATGGAACAGATTTAGCGCTAAAGACCCCGTCATCCCTCTATACTCTGTGCTCACCCTCTGTCACCCCACACTACATCACTCTGTTTTTGCCAGTATCATCCCGTCATGAGGAATTTGGTCAGATCCAGCTCCAACGTCCCGTAGCGTTACCTATCCAGACACCGACTCCGCCCTCTCGGCCATCCCATACGAGTCGGCTCCTGACACCAAAGGGAACTGTCGCTGTGAGTGACGCAGACTTGAGGGGCTGATCACTGATCACTGTAAATGCTTCCAAAACGGGATAGAGTGTCGACAGACAGTGTACTTCAGCTGGAAATGTTTTGCCGTCACCATTTGCTTTCACTCACTCAGGTGTCACATAAATGGCATAGAACAAACTTCAGTTAAAGCATCAAAAGTCACATTTCCACCTGTTTATCACTAAGTATCGACTTTTCAAAGAAAGTGAAAAGAGGAAGGTGAGAGTTCTCGGTACTTAAAGTGTGGCACTGGCTTGCCTGGGCTGAGTACTGTAGGACTTGACCTCAACATCAACATTCACCCGTCCCATCAGCCCATTGCACTTCCCGTATCTCTGTCACATTGACATTGGCATTCTTTCACGTTAGCGCATCGCAGCGCCACAGATAGGCCTGCCAGACACCCCTGCACTCCCCTAGTATCTTTCAGCTGCACACACACACACACAGCCACAGTTAATTGGTAACTTGGGTTTATGGGTAGTGGAGAAGTTGTAGTTGGACGACGCTGTTGCGGGAAGACAAATGAGATAATATGTCAACTTTTGGTGAGTTTTGATCACACGCATGAGTGTTGTGTGTTTGAAGTATTGGGTGGGTGTGGGGTTAAGCGGGAGAGCTTGAGCTCGTTTCGTGATGGTGTCATTTTCATGGAATCTTTTGATGGACTCAACCATCTTGTGTTTATGTGTGGACACCTTTGGATAGCACGATCGGTCTGGGAACACATTATTATCCTCAATTTCGTTTCGTTCCACCGACACTTACATGCTTTTACTGCACAGTAATGCAGCAGCGTGTTTAGGGCGATGTTATTCTGCCCCCGACTCTTCAGTCAATATCAATAAAGTAGTCTAGTTATCTGTTTTGCCCCCCTTCAACAACTAGCAGATCAATACTCATCTGTCATGGTTTCACACGTTGAATGTTATCGCTTGTGCTGGAGATTAGCCCAGTATAGCATCTTATCCTGACACGCTGTGTTATCCTGAGCTATGTAGGTTAGAAGCGAAGCTCAATCTCTCCATTATCCAGCCTACACTTGCTCAAAGGCTCCATACAGACCAAATAATATTTAGAGAGATTTGTTTTATCCAGTCAATGTTTTAAATGACTTATAACAGCCTCCCTATTAATTCTTTGTCTTTGTTGGCGCTTCTGCCATCCATAATACTTCTTCTATTTATACTTTTAATGCATTAAACATGTTTTCTCCTCAGAGATGTCCAATGGTTGAATGTATTTCAAAACACAACCAAGTTAGTTTTTACATATGTATAATAATTTCCTTCTATTTTGAGTACATTTGTACATTTTCTTGGTATCTTTGTTTTTTTCTGGCATATTACTATGAATATGATATTTGAGACATTATTCTTTTTTTCTGTTGGGTTAATATCCTCCTCTTTTCATCCACTGACAATGGGCTTCATTCATAAACCACCCATATGATAAAAATTGATCCTACTTTGTGCAGAGGAAAAAATTCACAAAATGTTGAGATTTATTTAATTTTCCTCATTAAATATTCTAGGAACACAAAGTATTCTAGTTCAATAAAAAATGGGTCATATATTGTATTATTTTAAGAAGAATTGAACCAAAGAGTTTTGCTCAGCCTCCCTGCGTGTTTTTGATTTCCATTATGCAGACACAGCACACACTAGACCCAGAGCCGACCGTGAAATTAATACCTTTCAAACTATTTACTCCAAGTTATGTTATTTTATATTCTTCCAGCTACACAAAGAGGCCACAAGGAATGTCTCCATGACTGCATCATCCAATGCGCGGCTCACCAAATGATTTAGATCAGAGTTTTTGGTGCGTTCTTTTATGCTTATCACCAATTGACTAGATGTGTGTTTGTCATGAATCTTTGATGATGATTTTTTTTTATTTTGATTGTATGCCTTGTGATAAAAATAAAAGAAGAAAATATGTAAATATTGAGGAATGAGGTCCATTTCGTTTTGCCCGTCTTTTCTAAGACTCCAAAAGTTCCGTCTCTTGTTAATGTGGGCCCTTTCTCTGTCACATTGGTGTGGAGAGTCATCCATATCCCAGACTGTCACAGCGCCCTAACCAGGCCCATCGTTCATTCCTTTCTCATCCTTCAAGTCCTTACAACTCTCCTCCATCTGTCTGTCAGGCCAGGACTTGACCCTTCACCCCTGGAGGCCCACCCCTCTTGTTACCCCTAACCCCCAGTTGATTGTGTCGGTGACCAGGAATAGTTAATGTGTATTTTCATTCCTATTTCTCCCATGGAGCACTACATGTGCAAGCACAAAATGTGGTCATAATGTTGGAAAACCAGCTGGAAGATTGAGATAAAATTGTAACTAGCTGCATTTTGGTTCCAAATTTTATATTTTTTTTTATAAGTGGACGAAGTCAAAAGGTTAACTGGTTTCCCTTAAAAAGTGTTGCCCAAATAATAATAATAATAATAATTTTCCTCAACATGTGACGTGAAGAGCAAAAGTATCAACTAGTTGATCTCAGGGAATTAAAAATCATTAAGGTCTCAAATCTGTCTGTGTTTCTCATGAACCAGAGGCAACAACCATATGCTTGGCCTATAGCGAGGGACTTGACCGTCGGCCAGGTTTAAAGTGAGAGCGTGTTTTACTAAGACCATTGCAAACTTAAAACTTGCTGGGGTTTGTGCATGCTGTTGACTGACGTATGGCATATCTTCATTCTGCTCTTGACATCACGTCCATCACATACCCACTCGTTTCCTGAAGCTTTCCATTACCACTGTTTGGATTCACAACTTAAATATGACAAGAAGTGCAGCTCAGAGAACTCAAAACTAAAAATAAGTACTCCCCCGCACCCTCTAAAATGATTTTATGCTGTGTCCCTGATGTGAACTAGCAGCACGGCCCCCCGCAGTTTGTTTGTGGAACGGCTCAGCCAAGTTTTGCTCTTCACTCCCAGACAAACGTAACCAAAATTCAGTCAAGGGTGTAAAATCTCAAAGATCATAAAGATGGCAGAACCAGCTTGACACAATGATTTAAAGGTACATCTTTGTCTTCAACGCCATTAGAGACTACTGCAACGAGTAAAACAGTATAGATTTTCATTCCCATCACCCCCACCCCCTTTTCTCCCCCAACTCCCTGTCCTTGTACCTTGATTCCTGCTTAATGCCTAGACTGATGAGCCCAATTTGGACTGGTCCTTTGGTCAGCCCTGTTTGATTAATGGCTCTAGGCTAGGTAGCATCAGCGCTGCCTCGTCCTCGTTTCATCACACACACACACACGCACACACACACACATTTTGCTACTCATTGTCACCAGAACAACCTTGTAATTGATGACAGAGAGCTCACCATTTGCAAGCCAAATGTGGAAGAGGGAAACGACAGCGCTTACTCTGCTTCTCGCACCTAAAATCTCCCTCTTTCGCTTTCTCTCCTTTTCTCCTTTTCAATCTGTCCATCTCTCCACCTCCTCCCACTGTCTGTGTTCCCACTCTTTCATTAGACGTTTGTCATGTTGATATGAAGGCCAGGGCAGCATTGTGACATGCTCAGAAGGCAGTATAAATATTTGATTAGGCCTAATGGAAATCGCCACAGCTCGCTAATTGTGCCACACATTATCTGAGGTGCGCTATCAGCAGCGGACATCCCCTTTGATCCTTCCTCCATCTCCCCCCCTCTCCTCCTCCTTTTTGTTTCCCATCTCGGCCTCTCTTTCTTTTGTTTAGACAGTTTATTTTGGCGCATATGTCATTATCTGCCCCCCACCCCCACCCATTCGCCTTCCTGTCTTTTCTTGTCAGTAGCCTCTTTATGTCATTATCTCTCACTGACGTCTCTGTCTGTCCAGTCCCACCATACAAAGTGGTTCCATGCATTTGTGTGTGTGTGTGTGTGTGTGTGTGTGTCTTCCATGTTGTCATCTGGTGCTCTGTTTGCCACTGCTTCCTTTTTAAGGATATGAAGTAGCTCCAAAGGCTCCATGTGCACACAAACTTTACACGCATGGAGGAACACTCCGTATGGAAATCACATAAAGAACATACACACACACAAACAGATTAAGATGTGCGATCAAACAGTTGTCTATGTCACAAGTATTGAGAAAAATTGAGGACTGGTTATTGTCCAAACTGTAGGCAACTAATCAGGGATGAGCTGCAGCAGATAGTGATAAAAATGCGATACAGCCCTAATACTGTATATTGCGGGGGGGTTTTCAGCTTCCTCCTTTTTCAGTGTGAGCTCTACCATACACTTCAGATCAGCAATACGTGAAACTTATCTTCATGTGTTGTTTCCTCGATGCAAATATGAGATTCTAAGAAGATGCGAGGGGGTTGACACAGTGTTGTCAAACCCGCTTGTGTCATGTTGCGGTGATGTGCTGTTTGCCGGAGGCTTTATTTGACTTGACATCAAATTGATGCATTATGATTTGAAGTGTGGTTGTGTTTTGACCATTAAGACAGGAAACATCTGTATAAAATCATGTGATTGTAAAATAAAATCCCCTTTGATCTGTCCCAGACTTGAAGGGGAAATGTGTTAATAATTGCCGAACCACACAGTTGCAGTGATTTAATAGCATGAGGGTCAGTTTTGAAAGGAACATTTGCTATTATTAATCACATTTCTCGCAAGTTTTTCCACAAGCTTTGTCTGCTCTTGTTGCTTCAGTCGACTCTGGATAAATGCACACCTTCATCGCAATCTTTTATTTAGTCTGTGCTCTTAAAGCAATTATGATCCTTTTGATGTACACACACAATGGCATTTCTATCGTAATATGTCCTTCCTTAACCCCCATCCTGTTTGTGTTTGCTTGTTGTTATTTACAACTCGTCTCCTGCACAGATCTGTGACATTGTTTGGTGTCTCTCTTCTTCTCCCCCTCTCTCACCCTCCCTCGGACGTTTCCATTTAGCCAAAGACAAAACAAGCTAATTAGATCGGAAGCGCGGGCCTATCAATGGGGAATCAGTATTCAAATCAAGGCCTTGTCTGGACACAAACAGCAGGAAGCCAAACAAGAGCCCAGCACAGCTGAATGGGAGGACAGGAGAAACATACAGAGACAGAGAGAGAGAGAGAGAGAGAGAGCGAGACAGAGAGAGAGAGAAAATGATGGTGGGTGGCTCATCTTGGCAGATATATAGTAGACTCAGGCACACTCTCCTATAGTTGCTGTATCATTTCGTGTTCGTTAACGTCAGTATGTACAAATTTCTGTGTATGTTTGCATAATAGAATAAGGCTGCACTATATGGAGAAAAAGTACAATGTGCAATAAGTTATTATTATTATCAATAATAATACTAATAATAATAATAATAATAATAATAATAATAATAATAATAATATAATCATAATCATAATCATAATCATAATAAATTGAATTTATATAGTGCCTTTCAAAGAACCCAAGGACAATGTGATAGTGATATCTGAGATGATATCTGAGATTAAGATGTGCGATATCAAAGTGTCTCCATTTGCGTTTTTAGATTGGAGTCCGAGTTGATGAAGTGAATTGTCAGGTTCAAGTTGGACTTGTGGTATTCGTCTCGTAGATGCAAAAAGTTTCACTTTCAGCTTTGTCTGCACCCATTTTTGACCCTGCTCATAACTCTTGGATGTTTGCCATCTCATGTCAAATAGAATATTCTATTAGCAATTCAGATAGGAGAAATAAAAAAAGAGAAGGTGGTGCTGGCCTATATCCAAGTAACCGTATCCCACTTGGTTACATCCTCAGTGGAAATGTACTTTTGATTTTGAGACATATTTACAATAGCAAACTAATTGTTTGGTGTATGGTGACATGCATTAAACCAAAGTAAAAGTCCAGGTTACATGTTTGTGAAAAAGTTATTTTGCCATCTTGGCTCTTTCCCTGCAGATGCAATCCAAGAAATCCACAATTCTCCAGGTTCCCATCTCACTGTGTATTATTCAGAAAACGTGGTGTGTGTGTGTGTGTGTGTGTGTGTGTGTGTGTGTGTGTGTGTGTGTGTGTATGTGTGTATTGAGCAAACACTGTGTGGTCTTGAGTGATTGGTTGTGTGTTTCCACTTCACACTGGAGGAGAAACATTTTGACCCTTAATGTTTTGTTTTTCCTCTCACTTTTCTCTCTCTGGTACCCCTCCTCTGTCTGTGCCCTGAAGCTGCAGCGTATCTACGTGAATATCACCTAGTCTGAGACCCAAAAATGCCTCGTAGGCCAACTTGTGTTTGAAGCTGTGGCCTCAGTCATACAAGACTCTGTCCTAGTGTTGTTTTTGTATAGCACCCAAGAATGGTTTTTAAACACAACTAGGAGAGGAGAGAAGAGGGTGGAGTGACAGAGGAGGGAGGTAAAGGTCCCATTATCTCATGTGGAGGGCCACCTGAGCTAAAGACAGCCATTTGTTCCCAAATCGACCTGTCGACCCCGGCCTAATTACCAGACAATTATCTCCAAATGGACTGAATTCACCCCACACACTGCACACTTATGGACAGGGAGCACATACGCTCTCTCTCTTTCTCTGTCTCGTTCTCTCTCTCTCTCTCTCTTTCTCTGTCTTGTTCTCTCTCTCTTTCTCTGTCCCGTTCTCTCTCTCTCTGTCTTTGTCTCGTTCTCTCTCTCTTATTTTTCTGGTATCTGTCTCTTTCGCCTTCACCAGCTCTCATTCTGCCTGTCTCTCTCTCTGTCTTTCTCTCTCTCACTCTCTCCCTCCGTCTGTCTCTTTCTGGCTCCTCCTCTGTCTTTCGCTCTCCCTCACTCAGTCTTCTTGTCTCTCTTTCTCTCTTTCTCTCTCTCTCTCTCTCATTTTAGTATTTCTAATTTCAAAAGGAGAAGTTGCATACTTGCTTATTTTGTTAACACACAGACATATACGATATTTACTCATTTACTCCCAGTTGACTGTGAGGCACTTTGGATTTTAATTAAGTTGGGAAGGACACTGAACCTGTGTCTGTGTGTGTAGTTTCTCTCCCCTACCC
>OMNV01024006.1:5572-34722 GCA_900303265.1 Brotula barbata
TCTATCTATCTATCTATCTATCTATCTATCTATCTATCTACCTATCTACCTATCTATCTATCTATTTATCTATCTATCTATCTATCTATCTACCTATCTACCTATCTATCTATCTATCTATCTATCTATCTATCTATCTCTCTGACTTTGCAACTAAAAAAAATTGGTCTACTGGAAAATATTTTCCCATCATTTCTCCCCATGTTGCCCCACCTTGTGGAGAACCAGAGTAATTACAATCAGAGAGAAAACTGTATTCAAATCAAATAGGAATGACAAGAAAATAATGTCTGTCACTGCTCTGATGGATGATAGTGGTCACTTCATAGAATTATTTTTTTTTACAGTTTTTACTTAATTCAATAAAATTATTTAAGTTTAAATTTGGCTGTAATCACCAAAAAAAGAACTTAAGCAGAAACCATACGCACTGATACGCAACCATACATAATTTGTATATTCCGGCGAGTAATTATATTGTATTGTTTTTGTTGTTCATAAAGTTTTATTAAAAAAACAAAACAGCAAAAAAACACTTCCTCCGAGTGTTGTTTACCTCCACTAGGCGGCAGTAAGGCCTATAAGGACACTGATTATCTCAAAGAAGAAGAACTCCTCTACCCACAACGCTTTGCGTTGTTCCGGTTCCAACCATTTGAGTTCTAAGATGGCGGACCGGCGGCGAAGGAGGAGGCGCGCGTCCCAGGACAGTGAGGACGATGACGAATCCGGTTCAGCTTCAGAGAGCGGACGGTCCGCATCCCCGGCGACCAAAGGCCGCGTGAGAGACCCGGACCCGGAGGAGCCTGCAGCTGTCCGGACTGAGGCCAAGAGCGATGTGGAGTCTGAGTGTGTGAGTGGCTATGCTAACGTTAGCTAGCCGAGCTGACGGTGTTACGAATTAACGAGTGTCCGCGGTAACTGGTGACTGTAGACTTACAGCACAAGTCATTTAAGTCTTCGTGTGCGCCCCGTGTTCGTTAATGTTTTTATTAGAAAACATCAAAATGTCAAGAGCGGAATTGTGGCCAACCTAAAATGTTGTGGCGTTTACCGGGGCCGATGAATACCATCCTTTTTCTCAGCGGCTTCATGAAACGTTTCGTCTTTTATATGATTTGTGCATACAATAAGACAGAAGAGAAACGTACACACCGCAAACAGTCGTGACATGTGGAGATAAATGCGCCAAAACAAGCGTTTACGAACACCGACGGGTCGAGAAGGCTACAGTCACTGCCTGGGTTCTTCCAAAGCCGACGTCGTTGGTACGTCAATGTCCGCTTCTGAAGAGTAAAAATCAACTTAGATGTTACGACTCTAATACTACGAGACTGAATTAGAGCCTGAAATATTTATCTGTAACGTCAGAAAAAAAGATACCCAGGAACACGGAACACCAACTTGACGAGTGTCCAGTAAAACGATATAAATGACAAAGTTAACAATCTGTGCCTGGTGAAGTTTTTCCGTAACTTTACCAGACTAAAAATCCTTTTAACGCCAGATAACTAGTCCGTCCATTATGTCCGGAAGGAATGCAGGACAGGTTGGTACTGTTAAACTCCGTCCGTTTGTGCTATAAAACGCCCTGAGTTGGATTATTCAGTTTGTTTGCATACCAATTCGGTTCGTTGGGCTTAGCCGGCTCTCACCAAGAGGCGCTAAAGTGGGCTTGAAGAGGTCTCTCCTCCGAATGAAAAGGAGGTTATTGGTTCTAGACGAGTCTGTAAATGGTGGCTTGTGTCTCCACACAGGATGTAAATGTGGCGGTGCTTTTGTGTAGCTGTTCGCAGAGAGCCAGGCCGCAGTGGCGCCCGTGTGGCGTGAGTCTGACCTGTCAGTGCAGATTAATGAGCCGGTTACCCGGGAGCTTGTTGGGGCCATGCGGCCTGTTTTCTTTTTACACTTGATCTTAATGCAGTTGTTTGTTTCAGGGGATCTTATATTTACTTCTATTTTTTTTTTTTGTAAGATAACTAAGGTTATGGTTTGGCTGTTTTGCACATCAACACATGTGGGTTTAAATACATTTTTACTTCATCTCATGCTTACAGTTTGTCTGCATAGATGGAGATAGTGGTGAAAAAATGTTGATGATTGTTTTCTTTGTTGAGTAGTCATTCACTTAAGATTTAAGGATATTTTAAATTGAAACAACGCATGGCTCATTTTAAGGCGAGGGGCGCTGTATGGAAGAAACCAAACTCCTGAGCTGCCTTGATTCCTGTGCTTTACGTAGTGATCTGAGTGTTTCAACCTAATGTTAGCGTTGACAGAGAGATTACCACAGCTAGATAGATAAATAGATAGTTGGGGCGTAAGGATTCATTGATGCACCGATTTAAATTTGAGCCAACTACATTACAATTACAATTTGCATTTAGCAGACGCTTTTATCCAAAGCGACGTACATATGAGAATTATAACAACACAACTGAAGATCGATGCAGTAAATACAATGACAATAAGCGCGACAAGGTTCAGGTTCCAGTGCGTAGGGCCAAGTTGCTTCGAGGCAGTGCTACATGGCAGTGCAAGGAGGCAAGACAAAGTGCATATATGTATGAGTGCAGTTTATGTTGTGAGAAGGTGGTCCCTAAAGAGCTGAGTCTTTAGCCTTGTCTTAAAGATAGAGGGATAGGGACCCACCTATCGAAACCGCGAAGTGCCCAGCCACAACAAAGACCGTTACAGCCTAAGTCCAAAACTAACCAGAAACAACATATGCAAACACTTATTGGTCAATTGCAATCCCTGTCTAGATCCAAGCTTTACATTGATATGTAAACAAGAACTCATCCTACAAGTGTGACTAGGATCAATCGGTTTGCAATGTAAAGAATGGATTGTATCCATACTAACAATTTGTGCCTTGTATTTAGCAGGACACATTAGTTATGTGGCCGTATTTTTCTTATGTCTAATGGTAAAGAATTTGTTTGCTGCTGCTGCAGGGTGGAAATTACTCTGTCGTGTTCTGCAACGTTCATTTTTCTACGCATGCACTGAGTTCATAGAGAGGATGAGATGATGTGGGCTGACACAGGGCAGGGCTCACGGGACACTTGTGATCACGTATGATATTCAAAATTATTTTGTGGAACGACAAATATGAATCAAAACAAACGTTGCCATGCTGATCCGAATATATGAGGCCCCGTTTTTCAAGACTCGTTTTTGGAAAAAGACTTACAGCTTGGATTGAATTACACTTTTTGGCTCCGCACTTAAATTACACCTATAAACCCTTATTGCACTTACAGTAATGTTACGATTATAGTTGTTTTTGACAGAGTACTTTGTCGGGTTCAATGTTGAGCACCGCATGTGTGCTGTGAGACTTTCCATGAGTTTGCTGTCATTAATGGTCGACGCTGATTCCGTCCTATTTTCTGTTTCACCGCTCCAAACAAACACACACGGAGCTCAGCGCTAACAGTAATGTATGTTACTGTTACTGAGTTGTTTATTAACTTGATTTACTAATATATAGACTTATATAAGTGCAACCCATGTTTTCACAAGTATTTCCAAGACAAGAACTGCGTTTTATTTTCTGACCAATTCAATATTGTACTTTTTCTTGTCCTGAACCAGTGCCCTTCCCTTACTAGAGTAATGCCTCTTTGGGAAAGTATTATGACAGTGCGATTTGAACTTTGAGGGATCATGTAATATCAAAGTATATGTCTCACACAGATTGAGTCTTTGATGAAATAGGAACTGTATCAATTTCAAAGCATCAAATCGTATCGTATTGGTGCCCAACAATTTTACACTTAAGATCTCATTTTCTTTTTTCAACATCACAAGATCTACTGGTCAAAAAAATTCCTTATGAGTTGCATTTTAGATGCTGTTATACAGCAGGCATTTTACTTTTCAGAAAAGGGAGTGATTTCCTGTGAAATGGGATTTTGGAATTGGGGAAGACGATGCTAGTTTCTCATAGTCAGGGGTGCAGCAGCTGGTGGCAAGTCTCAGACAGGCGGGTGGGTGGTCATCTGTCATGGTGGCTCTGAACTTGGCTTTTATGTTTTTCATATGGGAGAAGGCCGATTCACATAGGTAGGTGGAACTAAACAGGGCTTAGAAGCAAAAGGCAATCTTCTTGTGTTAGGATACTTCTCTGAGAGTAGGTGCCAGAATTCGCCCTTCATGTCTGCAAATGTCCTGGACTTAATCTGAATGTCATTCTGAAGAGTGAGAATTTCATTCTCCACTGCAGTAGTGTTCAAGAGGAAAAGGGTTCCTACTTTGGAGGCAATGTCATCCACATCAATATCCGTGCCACACGGGAAACACCTGTATGTGACGACTGGCTCCAGTGATGCAAAGTCTGTGAAACCACTTTCAAGCTCAGATGCAATGCTCTCCACTTGTTCAATGTAATGGGCACTGTTGAGCTGAGCTGCACCTTTGCCCTGACGCTGAAGTTCTGCATGCAGGCTTTCAAAGTAGCACAGGTCCGATCGACCAGTAGATCGTGATCAACTGGTTGGGCACCACTGCTCTAAATGAACCGATGTTGTATTGCCAGCCAAGTATCATGACGCACATTGTGTCACTGTTACTGCTTGGTTTTATAACAAAACATTGATACGTTGTAACTGGCTGTGCGTGTGTGTGAATGTGACTAGTACAAAACAAAACAAAGCACTCGGCCAGAACAATCTGTCCACGACTGCTGGTTTTCTGGGCCTGCTTCACTTTTGCTCGACGACTTTTGAGCAGCTGGTAGCCTCTGGGCAGCTGTCTTAACTAATGTTGTCGAGCAGCTGCTAGCTCCACCAACTTAGCACTTGACCAGGCCGGTGCATGTACTTCATCAGGTGGAAGCACTGGTGCTGGTGGACATATAACAGTATTTTCATAACACGGTTATCATGACCAAAATTATCACGGTTATCAATATTATCACAGTATTTTTTAAATGTGCTGAAAATGTTGAAAAAAAACTGATACACACACTGAAATTATTTCACTTTCAACTTTTGTATGAAAGCCAAAAAATAAAGTTATTAGCACTGTGCACTTTTTTTGCATAAACTTTACAGGCATTGTTCAAAACCTTATGTAAACATACAAAGATATTAAATGAGGAGTCAAATGTTAATGGCACAGAGATCAAAAACAAAATCAGTGAAAAATCGTAAAATAGAATAAAATAAAATGCAAGATGAAAGCATATAATCCTAATAATATATATATATATATACACACAACCCATTTCACCACTTACATAATTCAACCAGTATTTAAAACTACTAAAGTTTTAAACTAAAGTTTTCTATTATATCATTATTCTTCACTCACTCACTCACTCTCACACACAGACAGTCTATCTTCTGTGCTATCTTTCAGTAGGTCTGCAGTGACCCCATGCACAATTTCCATTCAAACAAATGAGTAAAGAAGACAGTCATGATAATGTAAACGAGCCCCACAATAATTGAATGCAGTCTTTTGAGTCGGTTATGTAGTTCCTCTCCCGTTGGTACTTTTACAACCAATTGGATGTCTGCTGTATTTTAAATGAAGAGACTCTGTTGGCCGCGTGACTACACGACGTAATGTTACCACAGCAGAACAAAGTCCAATGATTTCAGTCTGAAAGCTTCGGTTTACGTCACTGACGAGCGTTTGGCCAGTTAGACAAGCCAGGACGTTTTCCTCCCACATCAAGTTCACACAGTGACTTTTTGTCTATGCTTTCTGCAGACAGAAGTTCCATCTTCAATCAAGTTTCTCTCAGCACTTTGATGAAACCCAAACTATGGCCACAGTCACGACTTTGTCCTCTTAGACGGACTACTTAAGTTTTAGTATTCACAGATACATTTACTTTTGGTTGACAGATATTTCAACAAGTTCTTTACAGAATGCTCAAACTTGAGAAATGAACTGTAATCACGCTTTACAATTTGGCCGCCTTGAACGTTGAGGCGAGGAAAGTCTGTGGATCGCAGAATTTGTTCGGTCGAATGTTTCCGGTGCACACCCCCCGAGACAACAATATGTCAGTTTGAGTTTAAGACTTAACCTTAACTTCCATCGCTTTGACCCACGTAATCCTTCACTCCGTGATTCTGGGGAAATGGCCCAAACTGTCTTAAATTGAGGTATGCTACAGAAACGCTTGTTCTGAGACTCGGCCATTGTTGTTTGTACTGTATATGTCATTTTAACCCCTGCGAGGGCAAGTCATGGAAGTAAAAACAGTCAGAATTCTTCATTGACCACAGCTGTTCCACGTGTCCATTCTTTCTTTTTAACAACCTTTTAGTTGCCACTGCTGCGCCCAATGTATTTGCCGTCTCACAGATAGGTGTTTTTTTTATGGCCTGTTTTACCATGACTGATGTTTGGTCAGCGTATTCAACAGATGCCAAATGCAATGCCACACTTGAAAGTGACAGATGAGCAGCCAGTTGTTTCTAAAAAAAAAAAAAAAGGGGATCACATTAGCTGTTCTAATCCCTACACGATTTCCCCTGTTTGAATGTAAATACCCTCTAGTTAAACTGGAATCCTGCGCATTGAGCTCATACTTGATGCAATGGTACAGCTAAAGTCCTTTGTTGTGCATGACAGTATTTTATCACCTTGATTTTAACTTGATGATGTAGTGGGCATACTTCACCTGGAACCCAAACAAACCAGGTACAATGAGGTAGCTTCTCAGGTCACATGGTCTCATCAGATTCGTCAGTGGAGTACAGCTATGAGTACCTAGTTTGTGTTAGGGATGCACGATATTGGATTTTTTGCCGATATATTACAATCCTTGGAATGACTTAAAACTGGACTCGTTCTCCACTGCACTGCGACGAGGAACCAAACAAACAAAAGTGTACAAACTATAAGCAGCTAAGTGAAAACAAAGCCCTCCTTAAAGTCCAATGAACGAGGCCCAAATACAGACTGCTCTACAGTATATCCAAGAGGTCAAGGGTTAGAGGCAGGGTTGGGGTTTTTTTTGTACAAAAATGATCATCTCTGCCTTTTCGCAATTAACGCGATTTGTCTTCCCGTCCATGAGATGGGCGACAGCGATGAACGTCGGTCACTGTCCAGATTTCGGTGGCAAAACTTACTGAAGTGACACCAGCAATGAGTTTCTCATATTGCTGTAATTAACGGCTTACAAATCAGAAAAATACCTCCTTCACTTTGAACCAGGCTGCAGCCTCACCCAAGAGACGCAATGACGTCCCACGGCACGCGCACAGGGACTTGGCGTCGACGCAGTTTGTTTGCTCAAGGGAGCAGATTTGCGAGTATTTTACGCATTATGTAAGCTTTGTTACATCGGCATGTGGACCCGATGTCGATGTTTTATTTTAAAGCCAACATTGGCAGATACCGATGTCGTGTCAATAATATCGCGCATCCCCAGTTTGTGTGGACAAATATAAGACGACGGCAGAAAGCTTTAATGCGCCGATGCTTTTCTCACACTTACAGGTTACTGTTGTCTTGTGTAGATTGTTTTTTCTCACCTTTGTTGACCAACGTGTTTGATAATCTTTTGATTGATTGCTTAGGATTGTAATTGATTGAGAACACAAGATGCAATAATGTATGTTGCTTTATAACAAATATTTTTTACACATGAGGGCGTACTTCATCATTGCTTTGCAGTTAGCAGAACAAAAAGATCATGCGCATGAGCCAATGTTTTGTTACTTTTAAAATTGTAGCTGACAAGACAATAACAATGCTTTGTTATTTTAGTTATTTACAGTATGAAATGTATTTAATGGTGCTATAAGCATGCTTGTAGGAATGGGAGCTGCATATTTGAGATGGAGAATGACACTTGAATATAGATTGCACAGATGATAATGTGTTTTATCTACAGTAGGTGTTAGGCTGCTAATATGGGCCGACTGATTCATCGGTCAGACTGTCGTTGAATGCGTTGGTTAAACGGAGTTATCTTGTTTGTTTTTGCAGGAGAGTGAAGATGGCGTGGGAGAAGGTGAGTCTCACCTCATTTCTGCTGCTTCAGAACCATGTTTTCTCACCAAAATGTCGAAACTGAGTTTGCTTTGTATGTTTGTCAATGTCCTTTTTTCTTTGTCCAGCTGTTCTCTCGGACTATGACAGCGCTGACCCCGAGGAAAATGGATCCCACTCAGAGGTAAAACGCCACAAACTCAATGAAGGCAGTGTCCACGTGTTATCACAGAATGATCATAATGTTTACATGCATCCGATAAGACACGGCCGTTTAAATGACAGACGGGGTGTCTACCCCAATTGCGGGTGTCGCCACAGCAAAACTTATCTTTCTATTCCATTTTTCATGGCATTTGTGTTGGAAAAGCGTCAATATTGTGAAAAATACAGTGATGTCATATTTTGGCCAGATCATCCCATCCTTAATCTTTCTGGAGCTTTATGACTGACATCTGTCACAGCTTTCCAGAGGACGCTGCATAATAAATCCTCTGATTAGTCTTTAGTGGTCTGGAATGTCTCCGGCCACAGTGTCCTCTTAAAAGTCCACAAGAGGTGAACCTACATCAATACAAGCTGCACAGATCAAAGTCAAGAGCGTCTTCAAACGCCGCCATTCTTCAGTAAAACCAAGCAAAAATACAAAGAATTGGAGAATATTACCCAGACTGAAGGGATTGTTAGAACTGAGGTTATTTTTATCTCACTTTCTTTTTTCCCCCAAGTGAACGTTCAGTCCATAACAATCTACAGACAGCATTCACTAATCCCATCGTTTGGCCCTTTTGGTCCTTACGTTCCGAATCTGATTACACAATCTTTTATTTTTTTAGTGGTTGTAGATTACAAACATGAAAAATGTGCATGCAAAATTTAGTATTTGTTTCACCTGTCAAAGCTGTGGTATTATGGGAAAGAAAAGCTGAAATAAAAGCCCAACATCTCACTCTGATCAGGGAGGAGAGGAGGAAGAAGAGGCCGAGCAGTACAGTGAAGAAGAGACCCCAGTAGTGGCCAAACCTACCGCTGCTGATGCAACAAAGTCGCAGCAGGAGGAAGAGGAGAAGGAGGTAGATGAAGAGGAGGAGGGAAGGAGTAAAGAGGAGGGCAAAGTCGAGGAGAAAGGAAACCTGGCCGGAGAGAGACAGAGTGGAGACGGACAGGTGAGAAAACACAATGTCTCATCATTGACAGGAGTCTATCTGATCATTTTTATAGTTTATTGGTGCTGGGAAATTACCGTGTTTGCAACAGATACAATTTGGTTTTTGTTATTACAACACACTACAAATGATTTTTAGATGTCAAGTTCACCATTCATGAAAATGATCTAAATGGAGAACTGAATTTCTCTATTGGGGCACACATCAGTAATCACAAAATAATTACACATCGTCTGTGTGATTACATGCATGAAAAATGGTCAATAATCATCCAACATTTTTATTTTTATGGTAGAGATTGACCCTCTGAACTTTAACCAAGGCACAGTAAGGTTACCTAGTGGTATGTCAGTTACAACAGGCTCACCATCAAATAAACATTGTATGACAAAAACACACCGTGCTCAGGTTAGTGCTTTTTTTAAGTGCTTTCCGCTGCTCATTTCTTGGAAGGCGTCCTCCAGCTTTAGTGACCAAATGCAGTTGGCCCCTTCCATCATGAGCTCTGCTCTGATTGGTCACGACGTGGATGTGTGACATGCATAAAATCACACAGTACTTAGTTCTTCCACGTGCATCTTCACAGCACATTGCAGAGCAGGAATGTACAGTTCATTGAATGAATACTCTAATATAAAAGAGTCGAAAGATTGATGTAATCGAGTATTTGGCAATGATGTCAGAGCCCATTAGGTATCGCTAAGCACCATTAAAGCACAAAGAAAAAGAAGACTGAGCAATATGACAGAAGTCAGACACAGGATGAATGGCGGTCCCATCAAGAAAACGCCTACAGTCTGTATGTCAACAATTCACATTAAGATCAATAGATACCACAGCTGCAATATTACAAGGGCATATGAAAAGCTTACTGGTTGCTAACTAGCTGCTACATAGCAAACTAACAGCTTAATATCTTACATAATGATACTGATAATCCCCCAAAGTGTCCACCGCGTCCTCTCGGTTAGATAAGGTAGTGTGTTTGTCTTAAGAAGTCAGCACACACCCTAGCTGGAACGTACGGCAGTCAGTTTACTTCATGCTACAGGTAGAGGGCAACATCGTTTTCTGTCTTTTTTTCTCTTTTCTCTCACAAGTGTTTTGTTTTCTGTCAGTCTGTGCTCCTTGGAGGTAAATGAAAGTGAAACTCTGCACTGTCGTACTTAGTAATTGTGCAGAGACGGTTTTGTTACAACCCAACCCCCAATTGAAAGTTTGTGCCATTTCTACCATTTATATGATTATCATGCTGATTACAAAGAAACACATTGCTAGCCCCTCCCATATCTCTGACAGCACGCTCCAAGGGTACAAACACATTTTCCTTCCAATCGGGAGAAACAAAAGATGGTCTTCAGCCTATGTATGGTTAGTAGACCGGTGGGTGGCTCTGCACTAACCTTCAGTCTTCTGCAGGAGTCCACGGACGACCCCGAGACAAAGGCAGGGGGAAAACCCGGTCAGCAGCTGGACGATGACGAGGACCGAAAGAACCCAGCCTACATCCCCAGGAAGGGCTTGTTCTTTGAGCACGACGTGAGAGGCCACACCCAAGAGGAGGAGCGGTATGTACACGTCTGTTCACCACGTCAGATACGGCCAGGCACGGGCGTCACATTTTATGTAGTGTACGCATTCTATTTTATCTATTCAATGCTGTCGAATGGTTCTGTAGCTTAACGTCTCATGTACAGGTAGTAACATTTTCAAAACCTGTAAACAATCTACACTGTCAATGGGTGCTAATTAGAGGCCGTTCTGCTGTGAGTGTAAAACGGCGCTCAGTCACACAGGAAGCTGCCGAGGCGACTGTATCATTATCAAATCTAACTTCTCTTGTCTCCCTCTGTCTCAGACCTAAAGGTCGAAACAGGAAGTTGTGGAAAGACGAGGGTCGTTGGGAGCATGACAGGTTCAGGGAGGAGGAACAAGCTCCCAAGAGCCGGGAGGAGCTCATTGCCATTTATGGTTACGACATCCGAAACGGGTGTAGCCCCGGAGAACGGTCATACAGACAGCGAAGGCCACGGTAAGCACCACACCAAGCCGGAATAATGAACTTTACTGTTCTATAGAGATCCAAGAAAAACTCCAGACTCCACGACAGGATCACCCAGTTTGACTAAACAACTTCACAAGACAATGACAGACAATGCAAGGATGAGAGAGAAATCTGTTGGGAATCATCTCGCTGAAACATTTCGAGTGGACTTATGGGAGTCGCTGTTCACCAACCTGCTGTTTCACCCTTTCATTTTTAACTTAAATGAGTCACACGACCATCTTGGCTCTTTTCTAACAGTCTAGCTGATAAACCCAAGTGCAGAAATGTTTGAAGGTAGAGACCGTGTTTGACCTGTATGTTTGTCCCTTCCTCCCGCAGACACACCGTCTCTCCCAGCAGGGACAAGCGCTGGAGGGAGGGAGGTGGCGAGCGAGTGGTGCGCTCCTGGCAGAGTGGAGGAGGCGTTGGAGGTCCCAACCGTGGAGGACCTCCTCCTGCCAACATCCACCCTTTGTCCTCATCTTCCTCTTCTCCCTCCCCCGCCTCCACTCAACGCAACACCAACCCCTCTGGTAGAGCCCATCCCTCTCGCAGCAGACAGAATCACCAGAACCACATGCACCCCCCACCAAATTCCCAGTACAGGATTACTGAATCCTACGCATCCCATCATCCCAGGGAGCGGCAGGGCCTCAAGGTTCAGTCAGAAGCTGGCGGAGAGAGGGGTCTGCTTAGCAAGGGGGGTCACAACGGAGGAAGAGGAAGTTCCTCTGTCGTCGTTGAGGAAACCATCAGCCAGAGCAACCGGGAGGAAGAGGAAAGGGAACCAGTAACCATTACGACTGCCACGTCATCGCAGGCCAGCAGTTATCAGTCCTCATCGCCAAGACGGCAGCAGCAAGAACAACGAGGGAGCACTGACAGATCTGTATCTGGATTGGCCACCACCTCGTCCACCTCCGACCCCTCCCTCCACTCGGCCACAAGCCATCGGGAAGCCTCTCCTCCTGCCGAGCGACCGGTTGAGCGAAAGTCGTACTCGCTGGCGCGCAGGACTCGCTCTCGGCCGGCGGACCTGGGCAGCAAGCAGGCGTCCGTGGAGGAGTCGGCGGTCGGAAACGCCGCCTCGCCCAGCAGCGTGGGAGGAAAGAGCTGGTCGGCAGGAAGCGAAGGGCTGGGCCAGAGTGGGGGAGGGGCGTTGACGGGGTTGGACCAGGACATGAACCAACTCAGTCTCACAGGACAGAGCTGGAACCAGAACCCAACCTCGTATATCCGCTCGGAGATGGGAGGTGAGACGGCCTGGGCATCCAGCAACACCCCTCCAACACTGTTAAAAAAGACCATAAAATAAATAAATATACCTTTATAAAGCGCCTACCAAGGTTAGAAACATGAGCTGGTATGTTTAGAGATGCACATTGTGATTATTCTGAATGAGCTCATCTTGATTCTCATGAATTAGTATGAAACCAAACGAAGCGGCGAAAACAGCATCGAAACAGTTTCGTCCTCGATTCAGACTAAAGCAAACTTCATTTCAATTCAATACGTCTCTGTGTCCCCCAGGCCTCACGAACACCATGCACATGCCCGGTGGCACCCCACAGTTCTCCAATATGGACGAACTGGGCGTCGGCTCCAACCGCGCCAAACGCTACTCCTCACAGCGCCAGAGGCCGGTGCCTGAGCCGGCCCCGCCCATGCACCTGGGAGTGATGGAGGGACATTACTACGAGCCAAGTAAGCCGATTGGATGATTTAAAAAAGAAAAAGAAAAAAGCTGTATGAAAGTGAAATGTTATAACTTTGGATAAGCAATCGTTAAGAAGTGAATGAGAGCTGATCAGTCCAGAGATGACCACACGTATCATCTTTTTTTTATGCAAGGACAATTCAACAAAATAAATGCCCCTCTCTATTTGCTCTTCTCTTATGTCGTCCTCTCATTTCTCTTTCTCTCTCTCTCTCTCTGTCTGTCACTCTTTTTCTACGTCTCTGTCTCTCTCTGTACGTCTCTGTCTCTCTCTGTACGTCTCTGTCTCCCTCTCTCTCTGTCTGTCTCTCAGTGTCATACCAGGGACCAATTTATACCCACGGGGAAGGCTCTGCCCCCATTCCGCCACAAAGCATGCTGGTCCAGCCTGAGATGCACATCCCTCACCCCGGTCAGTGACTTTTTGTGTCAGCGACTGGACACTTTATTCTGAAAGGATGAATTTGTTTGGGTTGAACTCGCATAACCGTTGATTTCTTCCGCAGGTCTCCATCCGCACCAATCAGGCGGCCCGATGCCGAACCCTGCCCTCTATGGAGGTCCCCCTGTTTCTCTGGCCCCAGGGCAACCACAGTTGCTTCCAGCAGCACCTTTCTACCCTCCACCAGGGGTCATGACCTTTTCCTACCCAGCCATGTACCCGACTCCACAGGTGCACGCAGCCGACGCTCTTATTTTTCTGTCCTTGGTGTCAGCTGACCTACACTGATTAGTCTTTAGTTTACTGATAAACACACGATGAATGCAGGTGTGAATTTCATTACTTATTAATTATTACCAATCTCTAGCACTTTGGCAATGTCAGTCCTCCGGTAGGTGTTTGTGTCGTAACCTGTGAATGCTCCTTGTATTTCTGCTGAGTCGTTGCCAACATTACTTGCTTTGTTTGCCATGTGACGGTGCTGGGTTTGGGGACTGTGGTGGTTATGTGGGCTTACAAAATTAAATCCGACCCTCTCCTTGTACCCAACGAGGTGGTGAAACATGTCTGCTGTGTTTTGCCCGTGTAGTGGTTTTTGTGTCTACATATTTGAAAGTAGTTCCTTCTTGCAGTCAGAAGCGGTAAATGTATGGACCCGTGCGTTTAGAACGGATGGTGATGGGTAACGGCATCCTTTATCTGTCGTCAGGGTCAGTCCCAGGTGACGTACGGAGGTGTTACCTACTATGACACGGTGCAGCAGCAGGCGCAGCCCAAACCTTCACCCCCTCGCCGAACCTCTCAGCCTGTCACCGTCAAGCCCCCCCCTCCGGAAGTGCCCTTCGCGTCAGAGTGACTCGCCCCTTCCCGCCACCCGGTCTCAGCCGCTCTCTCAAGCGTCAACTACAGGTTAGTTCGCCGCTTCTGAACTGGTCTTCGTCGTCTCTGAAGGGGAGCTGGTCGATCACCACGCTGCAGCTAAAGTCGATGTTTTTATGTCGGCCCTCACCGGGGTGATTCTACAGCTGCTTCGCTCCCGTGTCAGCATTGTTGCAGCCTCTGTCTGAAGAGATCGTAGATGTGATGTGATGTGTGGTGTAACAAAAAGCACGCGGGATGGGAACCTAATGTACTCGCAGCGTTCAATTTGTTTTACTTCAGTCCAGCGGTAAATGCAGCCATGTTGGAAGGTCGCTCTGTGATCATGACGCGTTCAAGACGAGAGTTTATGATATTGGAGGAATAAAAAAATAAAGATAAGAGACGCCTTCATCGTCATCATTATAATGACTGAACATAGAACTGAAGTGTGACCAGAATTAACGTTTGGGTTTTGAACATCTTTGCTGAGTTGTTTATGATATAAAAAGTTGGTTTATTTGTCTTTTTGTAGGAGTGGGGTGGGAGGGGCAGTGAGGAGCTTTGGTCCCGAACACAAACCACCAACGTTCACGTGGAGACGGGGCGGAGCCTGCAGGTGACTCACGGCATCGCTGGTGGATTATTATTCCTCTTTTTTTTTTTTTTAAATCTCGTAGCAGTTATCAAGGTGGAGCTGGGTGACCCTATCCTGTCAGAGTACGACACGGTCACCGGTTCCATCCCTGAACGTGACTCAGATCCAAGGTGGAAAGGCAAGTTAAACCCTTTAGAAACTCTAAGAAGCTTTCGGACACAGACAGAGCTTCGTTACTGCTATCTGAAAGTATTATCGCCATTTTTTTCTTTTCGCATTGAGGTTTGAGTCAACAACAGCCATAAACGATTAAAAATGGTTTCAGCACACTCGCACATTCTTGATATCCAGAAATGTTATCGTATCAGATTCTTTATTTTTTTTTTCCCTTAGTGGATCAATAAAGTATATCTTATCTCATTTTTGTTAAATAGCTAACAGGACGACGCAATTCTGCAACGCCGTTTTCATTTTTCATCGTAGGTCTACTGTTAATACAAAAGAAAGTTTGTAGAGTATAAGGATAAAAAATTAACAGATGAAAGGAAATGAATAAAACTGAGTTTAATATGAGCAGCTGGGGGGACGTAGAAGGTTTGTAAATATGATTTAATGTTGTGGATTTTATTTATGTTAAACTAAATGTTCCCAACAGATTGACGGTGCTTCCTGAGAACTCACTGTTACATCTTGACCAGTATCCAAAATAAGAATTTTCACAGGACTCTGGACATTCATTCGTTCGTCACTACACTGTCGACTGTTATCTGTTGATTTAAAAAGAATTTCTCACTCTTTGCTCTGCGTTTGTACCAGGGAGTCGGGGAGAAATGACTGAAAAATACAGATACAAGTGCAATTTCCTGTCAACATTTTCCTGACATAGAGATCCTATCTATCCCTCTGGAGTGTCAAGATGTTATTAGTTCAGATTAACTCCTTACTTTTTAAGGTCACATCTCATCGCTTATTCCACAACTTACTCTCGTTTGTCTAGAATTTTCCCCCAGGCTTTTTGTAGACTATTTGACTTTCTGAAATTGTCTGGACTGAAGTAAAAATATTCAGACTCCCCCTCCACACACACACACACACACACACACACACACACACAATTTAAGGAAAGAATTTTCTATAATTTCCACCCGTTCTAGATTTTCTTTCATTTTGTTGAATCACGACTAAAGATCTTATTTTGCTGGCATTCTTCACAGATTTGGTTGAGGGCTGTATTTGAGGCCTCACATCACTTCTTCTAGAACGTAATGTGGAATTCTCTAGAATCAGTTGGAACATCTCGAATGTTTTCTATGATTTTTATGCATTTTTTTTTTTTCTCGTTTTTTTTGACAGCCATCCAAACCTTTTTCAATTTGGATCTTTGAAATCAAACAACAAACAAAAAAAGTTGAAAAGTGTTTTGAAAAATTCCTTTGAATTCTCGAACATAAAAGTAAATCAGGTAAGGACGTTTATCAAGAAAATTTTGGAGAAGATTCTAGAAAGTAGTTCTTACTTTCAAAGTAACATTTAACATTTATTAATATGTGGAATGTATTATAAACAATAGACAACAAATCATTGAATCCTGGCTGTTCCTAAGATGATTCTAGTAATCTGAGAGAAAAAAAAACTACAAAAGAAAACATCTCAAATCATGCGATAAACACGGCCTCAAACATTGACAAAATATGTTGAAACTGCAGAGGGTTAAGAAAGGAACGGTTAATGTTTTTTTTTATCTGTTATTTCGTTGACGACTTTTTGTTTACCATCGTAAAATTTGAGAAGAGCAGCAGACGTTTGACTCCTGTGAACTGAGCTCAGACTGTTTTCACTGTGATGGCAGCCCTCGTCCGTTTGTTTTCACGTGATGATGATGATGATGATGATGTCACTGGTTTTGTTTTTGTCCGGATCAATAAAGTGAAAAATATAATTTGATTTGCTGTTTTTTTTTTTTCTCCCTTTCTCCACAGCGTGTTTTTCATCGTTACGTTTCATACAGCACAGTACTCGGGCTTAATGAGCCGGACGTGAAAAGGAGGTGGAGAGTTTTGGTTGGAAAATGTTCGAAGTGGACGCTTATGAAAATGTATTGGCCAACATACAGTCAATATTTGTGTATTTTATTCTCACATTTTTCCACTTCAGAGGCCATACAACCAAAATAAGATGACGTCTGATTCGTAAAATCTGCCATTTACGTCCAATTTACTCTTTCCTGGATCTGCTAATGAATCTCTCCTGATCGTAAAGCGAGGCTGCGTTCTAGTCCGTCAGTGATTGGCTTAGAGGAACTCCCACTTCAGGGTGCGAGTGCACAATATCCAGTGAAATGAACAAAACGTGCTATGTTAAAGCAACTGTCAAGTCTTCTGTGTTTAATGTTAGACGTTGAAAAATGTTCACCGCAGATTTGTTTTGTATTTTTTGAGTGCTCCCAACCGTTCAAAGGTGTCATGCGACATTTTCACCTATAAGCAAATTTGATGAGTTCCATGAATAGTGTTGATTTGCCGCATACATCGTGCAGGTGGATTCCAACGAGAGGCTGCGTTTGACTCGGCGTTTCGCGGCCTGCTCTCATCGCGAGCCTGCTTGAGAGACCACCTGTCTGTGGATGGAGGGCCCCCGGTCCATTTTTTTTGTGTGAATTCCTATAATTATTTCTGTGTATATAAACGTACAGACTGGGGGCCAACGTTTTGCCCAAATTTAGTTTAGATGTGTCACTGTAGTGCACCGTGAGTGTCTAAATGTCAGTAAGGCCCAGTACGTGGTTTGTATCAAGAATTTGACTCTTCTCCCGTCTCCGTGACGTGTGGGGAGGCGTGGCTTTGAGGGTGAGGCCGATCGCCCCCTTCTCCTCCCTGACCCCGTAATTGCTCCCGACAAGCAAGTGGGCCTCGCGTGGTCGGTGTGTGAATGGGTGAATGTGAGGCAAACGTCGTGTGGCCTATGCACTTTCTATCGCCGTATCGCCGAGCGGAGATGTAAACGTTCTCTTGACATCAGAAGTGTGAAAAATACGTCCACATAACCAACGTTTGTCTTTTTAAAAGCACGGCGCAGTTTGTTGATATGGCTGCAAACGAGTTTAGATCGATAAAAGTCACACTGGAGGAACTAGTTTCTGTTCACGTTTCCATGTAGTTGGATCGTTTGATTTTACATCGATGCAATGTTACACCCCTAATATACTGTATATGTTTATATAGAAATACACACACATGTAGAAGTATGTGTATATATACACACACAGATTGATACATTCAGAACACAATGAACACAAATGTAACATTTGAACACACAATTATACAATTTATTACCTCACAACAAGAAGGTCCTGGGTTGGAATCTGATCCTGGTCCTTTCTGTGTCTGTGTGTGTGTCTGTGTGTGTGTTCTTGTGTCTGCATGGGTTTCCTCTCGCCTTTAAACACATCCAGGTGGGTGACCTGGAGGATCTAAACTCATGCCTGTGATTGGGTCGTCACATAAAGAAGAGGCAAAACACAAGTAATGCAAACAGAAAAACAACAAACAGAAAGACACAAACTAAGAAATACAACCAAACACCAAAAAACACACAGAACGGACGAAGCTCAACATGCCACACTTTGGGTCAGGGGAGCTGTCAGGTGACGCCCGCCAGCTATATTCAGCCTCCTCAAATACGGGCGTGAAGTGTCGGCGGGACACACACACACACACCGTCTCCCAGGTGACCACAGTGCGATGTGTTGACATTCACAGAAACACGGTATGGGACACAAAGGAGGCTCAGCTGAAGTCCTGGAAACCTGGAGAGGACAGGAAGAGGGGGGCTGAGGGCCACAGCAAAGTGAGCCTGTTGTTCCGCCGTGCGGTCTGTAGATGGCACCGTAAACTATAAAACGCCTCACTCGACTTCCATGAAATCTGAGGCCCAATTAAGGATGGCAGACCAGGGGCCCACACCCTGATTACAGCCCGTCCCCACCCTACCTGTGGTCGATGATTAGTCGCTCAAGTCATCGCGTGAGTTTCTCGGACGTCACGTTGTTGTCTGGAGCTTATAGCAGCTGAGGGGTGAGCCATCTCGGTTCTTTGCTATCTTTGCATCATTCATGGGAAATGTGCTATTAAATGTGAACTCTCCATTCTGAAGCTACCACAAAAAAACAACAACAAACACTTCATCTCCTCACCCGTTCAAGATCTGGGATCAGGTGCTGTACGGAGAGGATGCTTCCTAAAGGTCGCGGGGTCACAAACACCCTGAGGGGCTGAATGTGATGATCAGTCGTCATTTGCTTAACTTTCTATGTCAATTTTGCTATTAGTTCCATTAATTTAAGTTACGTTACAGTTGCCTGGTTGACCTTGAACTTTTGTTACATTTTTGACTTTTTGTGAATAAAAGAAAAACATTTTGGATCAAAAACCTCCTGTGTCTCTTCCGTGTACCAGCTCGGTCCCTGACAACGTGAAACACAAACGTTGCAGCTGTGATACAAGATAAAGATTCAGCAGGAGATAACTGTCTGGGAATCATTATCTCAAAGGATGACACAATGACTGACAGCGTGAATGTGAGATATGTTGATCTGTGGGGGAGTTTATGATCCGAGATGAACAGTTAATCCAGACTCATTTAACAGCCTTTTACTGAAACAAATCAACGAGGATGATTAGATCAATAGATAGTGTTAATTTTACATCCATATGGAGAGACAATGGTCAATCCATAATCAAGACTGATGTGGTTAAAAACAGAAATTGTGTTCCCATCTTTTATTAAAGATAGACGCTCCTTTGGTTTATGAGTTTTCAGAAACATGGCGGAACAGACGTCTGCTGTAGTTCATCCTCCTCTAACGTTACACAGATACGCCATAATGAGTGTGAAATCTGTCTACGCAGAGGAACGCAGATCTGAGGGAATCTGGGCTGAGGATCACGTTCGGGGGGACGAGAACAGTTACAGCAGGCGGAGCTTTGGAGGAACGTCACTCCGAACGTCACCCAAACCCAGAGAGAGGAAAGCGTGTTCTCAGGGGACTTTACAGGAGGTTTAGAACATAAGAACAAAATACATCTCCGCTCCACTTCCCCCCTGAAGTAAAAGAGGTCAACGTAAATCTCAACCCGGTCTGAGCCCTCGGAGGAACGGGTTCAAAGTCCGTGAAAAGAAAGAAAGAAAAGCCCTTCGACTGTTCTCATTATTCCACGTGTTTAAATCCACCTCCTATTTTCTCTCCTGTTCTTTTACCGTTTGCGTATTAAAAGCTCGACCATCGACAGATTCTCGTCGCGTACGATGTCGACGCCCCTCCTGGTTTGCAGGTGTTCCACGTTTGTACGTTCGGTCGCTCGATAAAGCGAACGAACGCACCAAACGTGGAGAAGACACACGCACAGCACAACGGCTGCATCGAACGGTAAATCAAGGGAGGAAGACCCCAAACAACCACAAGCATCTAACACACTTAGACCAGGGAAGGCCTCTCTCCGACCAGATGTCCCGCCCCAGGCCCCGAGGGAGCCAGACTAGATTTGTGGAGGACCAGTAGTTGATATTATGGAGTCTGCAGCCGTACCCACGGTCGGAGCTCCTGGAGGTGGTCAAGGACAGGGGGCAGTGCAATGTCAAGACCGTCTCCAGCATACTTATACAACATGCAAGCCTGTTGGGGGGGCCACGAGAGGGGGACTCTGTGGGCCACCGGACCCAACAACCTTCACACAGCTAGGGGAAATCTTGGACGGGAGGTCCCAGATGTCTTCCCCGTCCAGCCAACCCAGGTAGGCGATGCAACATAAGCTCCTGGAGCCGACGTCCTCCAGGTCAGGTTTCTCAATATGAGAACATGAACCTAACCTTCTCGCTCTCGGCCTCGTGGTCCGACCCCGCCAGCGATCCTCCACCGCTCCGCTCATCCACCGTCAGCGCCTGTCCTTGGTTAGTTTAAAGAATAAAGGCTGCTGCCGAACGGTTCATGTGACAAAGTGTCTCCGAACAGCTCAGTAAGGACAAACTGTCCCGTGGCACGTTGGCCAATGTGTTCCATGACAGAGACGGACAGTGAGGCTGGAAGGAACCGGAACCCTGAGGAGAACTGGTCTACACACGCCCAGTGAAAACGTTCAACAGTCAACTTTATGTCACCCTGACAGCGTCTCATGCGGCCCTGAAGCGATGATGCAACCAAAGATATTTGTTGTTATTATTAATATAATAATAATAAAAATAATACTACTAGTACTATTACTACTACTACTACTACTACTACTACTACTACTACTACTACTAATAATAATAATAATAATAATAATAATACATTTATTGTTTTTATTATAATTCCCATTCTTTTGTTGATGACTTTTATTGTGAAATATCTACAGGAAACGATGTCAATGTTCAAATTAAGAGTGTTCAGTTCACAGATGGGGAGGACACACACACACATACACACACATTTGTCATGCACAGACTGCTTTATGTCATCACTAACATGCATAATTAATCAGACACACACGGTGGGGGTGAAGGTGTCCACTCTGGTGACATCACTGGGTGCTTTGTTAGCTGCTGTGACAATGGAACACACACAGACACAGACACACACAGACACACACACACACACACACACAGGTAAAGAGAATCTTACTGTTTTTATCAATGATTTCTCAGAATGATGGATATAAATCAAACACAGCACCTCTCCTCTCTTCTCCTCTCCTCCCCTCCCCTCCTTATCTCCTCTCCTCTCCTCTCCTCCCCTCATTATCTCCTCTCCTCGCCTCCTCTCCTTGTCTCCCCTGCTCCTCCTCTCTCCAGGACCGTTCTTTCCTCCCAGTTCTCCCCATTTCATCTCCTCCTCCCTCATTTCCTCCACTCGTCTCCTTCCTCCTTCCTTTCCTTTCCTTTACAGTAACAAAGTGAAGAAGATGGATGACAGGAGAGGATGATGAGCAGGAGTAAAAAGGAGGAAAAGAAAGTAAAGTGAGGAGTGAGGGAATGGGAAGTGACGTCGAAGTGGAAGAGGACGAAACAAAAGGAGAGAGAATGATGAGTAGAGTGTGACGGACTGCAACGGGATCCGTGTGTACAACCGATCGCTATGGTTACACTGTGTGTGTGTGTGTATTGGATTACACACACTTTGAAGCTTGGTTGATTATTGCGGTTATGAAACTGGCGGGACATTAGGTGACAATACACTCTCAGGTGTGATGATTGTGTGTGTGTCAATAACCGCACACTATCATACACTCTCACACACACACACACGCACACACACCCTCACTGACACACACGTAGGCGTGATGACATCAAACACTTAGAGTTGTGATTTTCCTCATCATTCCAGTAAAACACAGTCCAGACCCTGTTCGGAGGAGTCCGGGATCAGACTTGAATCTCTCTCTCTCTCTCTCCACTCATTTGTTCAACTTTATTGTCGATATTGTTCATTAAAGTAGTCGTTAACTGGCCGGTTCGCACACGTTCAGCTGCGCGCCGGCCGGTCGGGAGCGCGCAACTGCAGCAGATCAGAGAGAGAGAGAGAGAGAGAGAGAGAGAGAGAGAGTGGGAGGAGACGAGTGTTACGAGTCAGTTCTCGTTCCACTCATTTGGCAGATGGTGAGAGAGAGAGAGAGAGAGAGAGAGAGAGAGAAAGAGAGAGAGAGCAGAGAGCAGAGCGACAGAGAGAGAGCAGAGACAGAGAGAGAGAGAGAGACCTTGGCTTTGTGTTGGGGGCTGGGAGACGGACGGACTCTCGGCGGAGACTCTGCAGTATCCGAAAGAAAAACGCAGCCGCTGATCGTGAGAAAACCTACGACACCTGAACGCACCGCGGTGTTTTTTTCCCCCCCCAGTGATCCAGGTGAGGAAGAGGAGGAAACACGGACGGAAGACGGAATCCGCCGCAGCTTCATTCATCCGTCAGTCGGTGTGCGCGCAGCCTCCATCGTTCGAGGCCGACCGTTCGGCTTCCGTCCCCGGGCTATGTTCGGGTTCTGTCGGCACTGACAGCAGCCGAGGGAGGCTCGAAGAACCGCCGAGGAGGACGCGCCAAATACCGCGGAGGAGGAGAGGGAGGAGCCGCCGACCGAGCTGCAGCTGCTGGCTCAATTTTCGGTGACCGAGCAGGTTTAAGGTGGATTTGACAGAGGAGATCGAAGAGGAGGTTGAAGCGGACTCCTTCTCCGCCCCGGACCGGCACCTCCGCACCTCCGCCGAAAATCTCCCACAAATGGGTTAAAACTCGGTTTGTTCACGCCTGCACCACCCCACCTGCATGGTCTGGATGATGTAGTAATCAAGCTCAACACAACTGACCCGCCCATCTCCCTGCATCCTCCTCCTCATCCTCCTCCTCCTCCTCCTCCTCCTCATCATCATCATCATCGCCTCTGCTTCTAAGAATCCCCTCTTGTGTACCGAACCTCCACCTGATCCGGAACTCCCCCCTCCATCCCACCATGCCGGCGGGGATGAAACCGCTGGAAAAGTTCCTGAAGAAGCAGACCACAGCTCTGACCCGGGCCGGGGGCTTCGGTGGGGCTGCGGACAAGGCTGGCAGCGGAGGCGGTGGGACGGGGGCGTCCCGACGGCGGGCCAGCCTGTCCCGGGTCGTTCCATTCTTCAGGGAGACCTCACCAGAGGGTGGCCAGGCCAGGGAAGTGTTTAGGTGAGAAAAAGGGGGCTGTGGGAGACCTTGACACAAACCAACAGTAGGTGGTCTTCGAATCCATACGAACCAAACTCCAACAAATGGAACATCTGGCTCAAAGCAGTCAGAAAGTGGAGCCACGTCCACGTAGTCCACGGTGGATGCTAACACACCTCCCTTTGCATGGAGGTGTAGTTGGCTTTACTTTCCGTCGCTTTTGTAGTCATTTGGGATTTGGTTGATTCCAGGCGCATCTGGCTAACGCGATTCTAAGCCACATTGAGACGATGGACACTAGTTGATGCTCTTTAAAGTCCCAAGTCTCCTTATTTTGAGGGACGGGGCGAGAAGCTCTGCAAGATACAAAGACGTCACATGACTTTGTAGGTTGTAACTTTTATTCACTGAGCAATGTTTGTGTTTTCTGGGGACTTCTTATTCAAGAGTACGATCCTGATCTGCTCTACCCGTAGCGTGCCATGAGATAACTTTTGTTGTGCGATATAAATAAAATGGAATTGAATTGAATTGAACTTCTTAAGGCAACGTCCGTCTCTGTCTTTGTGCTACGGTACAACGTCAAAACCTCAGTGACATCGAACTCCAAACTCCAAATTTGTTTGTAAAACGTTGTCAAATTTCCGGAGTATCATTAGCGCTGAGCTGTAGTCTTAGCTAGTCCAGCTTAGCTAGCCTGAGCTCCGCCCTTTTTGTTACTAACTGCTGCTTTTCTGTTCTGAACCATGAGAACCATCGATGAACCATGAAACTAGAGGGACGTTTCGTAGACGGGTTCTTTGGTTCAGATTCTTACACCTCAGAGAATGTAACATCATACGCTAACATCTGCAACATCTGCTCAACGCAGGACTTGGAGCGTGCTGTCGTCCGTTAGCGACAAATGTGCTCAAACTCAAGTCGTCCGAATGAAAGATGTCCGTCTGTCGTCGTCTGCACGTACGATCCGACGTCAAATGTTATTCAAACTCCCAACTCTGCTTTGTTTTGACCCCATTCAGTCCTGACAGCGAAGACCCCCCATCGTGGCCCTCGGGTGCAGGGATCGGCTTAAGCACGGCGCCTGGAACGGCCAACGGCTCCGGCTGCGGAGGGGGGGGCGGAGACGTCCGAAGTCCGTCGCTGTCCAGCGACGAGCAGAGCTCTGAGGCCAGCCTGATCACCGAGAGCGGCTGCGGGGGAGGAGGCGGCGGGGGGACGCCTCTGAACGCAGACACGCCCGACAACCTGACGCTCGCCGTGCTGGACAGCGTGGCGGGGAAACGCTACGGCCACTGTACAGGTCAGAGTCAAAGACGCAGAGACAGACACGGCCGACTCAAAGGTCTCGCTGGGAGGATGATGTCATTTTGCAGCCCGAGTCTGAAATCGAGGGCCCGCTTGTCTTGCGGTAACAGGAAATGGAGCTGAGCGACTGGACGTCGGGTGGGGGTTCGTTTTCTAAAGTGGTCCATTCTGCCGTAAATATCCTGAAAACAAATTTGGCCCTTTTTTGTAAAATCACAGTAGAATGGCGTCAAAGTCTTTCTACAGCCAGTATCCTGATGCACGTAGACCGGGGGCCGATTTGCTGAGCTGTTGCAGCCGTGAAGGTTAGATGCGATCTGATCGCGGTAGCTAGCTCGGCTGAAGGAACGCTCCGGCTAGACCGCGTCATGTGTTTCTGTTCGTCATTCTTGATCATGAGAACACGGACTCTCGGTCACCTGACGTTCCGTAGCAACTTCAGCGCAATCAGCAGCGTCCCGTCGAGACCGAACTGTCTGAGGGAATCGAACCCGCCGGTTGTAGCAACCGGCGGCGCGCTGGGATCGGGACCCGACCGACGCGGCGTGACGACCGTGTGTTCAAAGGGTGTGTGTTCAACGTGGGGATAGCACGTCACTCGGTGCACGTCCTGTTACGCCGTTAGAAAAACGGGTAAAGAAAAACCCAGTCGTAACGCAGCCGTGTCATCGTTGTTGAAGTTGATTTGCTGCAGAGTAGATGTTTGTAATGAGATGCGTCTGCAGCACGAGGAAGAAAGAAGTTCACGCTGTAGGAATAAATCACAGAGGAACCTTTTCTGCAGGATGATTTTCATTTTCATTTTATAGCTACCATAATACAGTCTGTTCCTTCTGTTTGTGTGTGTGCGCTCGTGCGCGCGCGTGTGTGTGTGTGTCCCTCCCTGCCTTGATCCTGCGGTTACATAATCGCTGCTGTCCTCTTTGAGAAGCCAGGGTGCTTATTACTGCTGAAGTGTGTGTGTGTGTGTGTGTGTGTGTGTGTGTGTGTGTGTGTGTGTTTACTGCAGTGTGCCTGGTTGTGTAAGCGTTTTCATGTGTGTGTGTGTGTGTGTCTGTGTGGGTTTGACTGTTGTTGTTTTTTTGTAAAAATAAAGATCATTTTGTTTTTATTGACAAACCCTCTCGTGAAAAGAAATCGAACACGCCAACGATGTTCAGTCGTCCTGTCGGCGTCAGAAACGTGGTTTTCCTGAACCAGTCGTCGGACCTCTTTAAGGATTGATTAATCGATTAATCATTAACGCCTCCCTGTGTTAATGATTAATCGATGTTTCATTCCATCATATTCCGTTTCAGACAGAGGTCGCTCCCGGAGGCGGAGCTAATCATATTTCTGTCCAGTCTGTACCAGAAGGCGCGGCGTGCCACGTTCTGCTGAGACGTGTGTTCCATCTGCTCCGCTGGATGTTTTGACTCAGGAGACGCACCGATACTTGCTGCTCTGCAGCTCGGAGCTCGGGTCCACTTTCTGCGTCCGCGATGGCGTGATTCAACCTGACCTTGAGACCGGGCGCAGCGGTGCGGGAAAACTTCACGGCCGATCTGTAAGAATGAGAGAGAGACCAAAAGGACAAAAAGGGGGACGGTGCTGCAGAATGTACGAAAACAAAACCAAAACAAAACAAAACCTAAACAAAACAAAACCAAAACCCCTTTTTAAACCTGTTTTTTTTGTCGTACTTCACATGGAGAATGGCGGTACTGAGTTTTTTAAAATGAATGGAGGTACAGACAGACTAACTGACGTGAAGTAGCGCTCGCTTCAATGTTCTCCTACTTCAGTAAATGAATGCGTGTTGATGTTGTCCGTGCTAGCTTGATCGGCGCTCTGTGCTAACTGAGGGGAGTAGCGCCCGAACGTAACGGACTCCAAGACATCCGTTCACAAACAAAAATAATGACAAAATAATGTCGTTGAAGATCAACAATACGGCGACAACAAGGTGACGCTGATGAAAACGTGCTCGTCCTTGGAAATAACAACTTTTCAGCTATCATGGATGAAACCTTTGTCAGCAAAAACAACCGCTACGTTAAGAAAACCGAGAATGAAAAGACAAAAACACCTCGTCTGTTAGCTGAACGCTGGTTTGTAAAGCCAGAGACAGACGTTTCTTTGTATCGAGCTCATTTACTAAACGCCAGAGTTCTGTCATGACTACGCGCTCGCTCGCTAGCCCGCGCTTACCGTAGACTACAGCGTTCGTTCCAATCGCGACGACGGCGACTGAGGAGAGGAGAACCCAAATATTTGACTGAACCACAATCGCGGCATAAGAAACGATTGAAAATAAGAAAATGTTTCGTGGACCAAAACCTCAAGTCAGACGAGAATAAAATGAAGTACAAAATAAACAAAATAAATGAAGTCGTCTGAGTGAATGAAACTAAAGTGAAAATCTGCTCCGAAAGTAACCGAGTTCCCAAATATGCTTCATTTTCTTCGTTCATTAAATTCAGTGAAATAACGTCTTTACAAAAGAGCAAAATTCTATTTTTTTTTTATTATAGTAAAAAAAACAACCAAAACTGCTTTTACAGAAGAAAAACCACTTTGGACCGATCAAAATTCACTCACATCGTGTTTATTCCATTATGCTGCGTCGCATCTCTCTCATTTCTTCTGTTTGTAGAAATATGACGAGAATTATGACTTCGGGCGGCTGATCGGTTTGACTGTCGCAGGAAAAGCCCCAAATATGCAGCGCAGACGGCTGCAGGTGTAAACATTCGAGTCTGCGGCGGAGATTTGGAACGCCGTGAGGTGCGGGACGCGCTGAACGTCTTCCAGCCACCTTCATTTCCATTTTATGATTAAATGTCAGGCAGGTTTTCCTCCGCCCCCGGGCCGCGGCGTGCGATGAGCTTCATCCGCGTCCGTTCCTCTCCGCTCTCCCCCCTCAGACTGACGGATGAGTCGCTCTTCGGTTTGTGGTTCTGTTCTCTCGGTGACCTCATTACGTTTAGCCCAGGGGAGGAAATTTATCTCTTTTTTTTTTTTTTTATGGGGCAAAATTTGTCCTCACCGAGCAAAATCGTGTTTTAAACGCACTGTGGCATTTTGGGAAATCCAAAAATGAATGTTTGGAGCAGCTGCAGGTCTTTGGTCTGGTTTTGGTCCTCTCGTCTCCAGACGGCGGAGAGGAGAGGACCGGTCCTCCCACGACAGCTGGACATTTGTCCTCGCGCTGGCACATGTTGCTCTGTGTCTCCCAGCGTCAGTGCGGTGTTACGGTAGCCCGCACCAGCAGGGGGAGGAGTTTACCTTACTTGTTGCGGTTGCGACTTGTAGGAGTGTGTGTGAGTTGTCGTCGTTGAACATGCGTTCAGCGAAAACCTTTTTTTTTTTTTTTACCGTCAAACCTTGAAGCAAGCAAGGAAACTGACATTTTTACACGTGCTAGCCGCCGCTCGCCAGTTACCGTTAAGCGCCGTCAAATTGGAATGAGGCCTTCGGTGATCAGAGATGATAATAACAACATTAATAACGTTATTCATACAACCTGTTCAAGTCGGCCGCTCAACAACGTTCCCTCCCTCCGAAACTTCGAATGTGTTCCTTCAGTTTGACACTTGTGATAAATTAGCAAAGCTTCTGTTTCTGTTTCCTCCGTGTTATTATGGGCTATTGTGTTTAGATTGATGATGGATTGAAAGCACTTTCACTCTTTCTGTGTGGCGTTTCCTCGTTCTCCCCCCGTCTGTGTGGGTTTCCTCCTGGTGCTCCGGTTTCCCCCCACCAACAAAACCATGTTTGTTAGGCTAATCACTCCGGCCATTGTCCCATACCAAGGCAAAGGTAGAAGATCTGGCGTTGGTCCCTGGGTGCTGTAGTGTGTGTGTGTGTGTGTGTGTGTGTTTGCATGTGTGTGCTGCCCACTGCTCCTCATTGAGGATGGGTAAAAGTGCAGAGAGTTCATTTCCCTAAGGGGATCAATAAAGTACCCTTCTTTCTTTCTTTCTTTCTTTCTTTCTTTCTTTCTTTCTGTCTTTCTTTCTGTCTTTCTGTCTTTCTTTCTTTCTGTCTTTCTTTCTTTCTAAAAACACACCACATGACATCACCACATCTACATGACATCATGTAACTGCCACTAACGGTTGCTTTGATAAACAAAGAGAATAATTTTATTGTGGACATTGTCGTTGTTGTGGACTATTTGTTGCGGCCCTGAGGCTCCTTTCTGCTCCCTTCACGTACCCACATGACGGCACCGCCCTCATACCTCGACGCGTCCTTTAAGTTGGCGTGGATGTTCATCGTACGTCCTGTACAGGGCAGTTCAGAGTCAAGTTTCTGACAACAAACATGGCGGCGGATAGTGTGGAGATTGTGGTGGTCTGTGAGATGGTGTTGGTCTGTGAGATGGTGGTGGTCTGTGAGATGGTGG
>OMNV01024012.1:0-10910 GCA_900303265.1 Brotula barbata
TGAAGAATTATTTCAATCAATACTTTCCAGATTCTGAATGGATGGATGATGGATGGATGGATGGATGGATGGATGGATGGATGAATGGATGGATGGATGATGGATGGATGGATGGATGGATGGATGGATGAATGGATGGATGGATGGATGGATGGATGACTGGATGGATGGATGATGGGTGGATGGATGGATGGATGGATGAATGGATGGATGATGGATGGATGGATGAATGAATGGATGGATGATGATGGATGGATGGATGTATGGATGGATGGATGGATGGATGAATGGATGGATGGATGATGGGATGGATGGATGGATGATGAATGGATGGATGGATGATGGGTGGATGGATGGATGATGGATGGATGGATGGATGGATGGATGGATGGATGGACTCGGTCACTCATATGACAGTGTTTTGTAATTTGCAGCATTTGGCATTCACCTACCAGGTGTAGAGGCCTTTGAATGGATTCACGAATAACACGTCATTTCAAGAATTACATTCCAATTTCTACATTAGTAAAAGAAACAAGTGTTTGTAGCAAACCGCTCTGAAGCATTGACAGTAAATGTTCTGTATGCGCACAGGGATCCATGTCCGATCGCTTTAATGTGTATCCGTACACGTTAATACACTATACACGATGAATATCAACGATACAGGATGTTTCAATCTAAATAAATGACCTCCTTTTCCCACATTTGGAGAGTTTGGAATGAAAACGTGAAAATCTTACACCCACAAACAGAGATCCACGGTTTTTCACACAATTTGTGGGATTTTGATATTTTCAGGTCAGTTGAATGATTATGTCCTCTGCACTGGAGTAGAATGTCTGACCCCCTTTCCTTAATAAAACTCTTCAAATAAGGCCGAAAGTGCAATGAGCTTAAAAAAAAAGAAGAAGAAAGCCTGAGACACACAACAATAAACAAGGATAATGAATTTATACCACGTTGAATTTAATCTCCTAATCCGCCTTAAATGCATCTTTTACATAAAATATTGTGTGAAAATTGTGCATCATCTATCTTATAAGACCTAAGTTTAGCTGGATATGTAACAGATGTTCATTGTGTACGCCAGATTTCATCCATGTTAGCTCCTGTCAGGAAAGAGGAGATCCTACAGTCAAAGGTCACAATGTGTGGCAAGATTTTCCAATCCACGGGTACATAATCTTAAACTGAGGATATGTCAGGCTAACTCACAGCTACACATTCTTAAACTACAAGTACATTTTACAAATGTGTGGGTACAGATTATAACACCGAGCCGATGGATTTGAAAATCAGTGGGTGCGGTTTATAATATATGGGGCTGGATTAAGAATACGTGAACATAATTTTAAACTGAGGGTGCAAAATGTAACAAAAAAACACCAACTGACCCCTACGTGCCTCTGAGGCCCTCAGATAAATATTTTGAAGTAAAAATCCCAGTATTTCCTTGTGTAATCTTGTGGAGTAGAAGTAAAAAGTGGTGCAAACCTGAGCAGTATCTGGAAGTAGTAAATGTGCGTACAGTATGTTTGCGTGTCTGGATGCTGCAGGCCTGGTTTGCATGCTGTGTGCAGAAGACGAACACAGCTGCAGGGCCTGCACAGTGGGAGGCGTTGCCATGGTGAAGCAGGCTGTCAGGCCACAGAGACCACCGTCAAGTCTACACGGTCACTGCAGCTGTCTGACGGTACGTCTGCGTTCCAGCATCACGATGTGCGAGTGTTAAGATCGGAACTAATGCACAGGACTAAAAGAGGGAGAGAAGTCTGCTCCTGCTGCGCCTGCTGCTCCTAAAGTGTAGCTTTCTTACCTACAAACCTTATTTCACTCCCAGACAAATCCAAAGTTGCGTCTCCTCCTGCCAGAGGTCGACCCTCGGTGTCGGCGTGTCTTCATTTTGCAGGAATTCGTAGCTTCAACGATGTTGAGTTGGGCAATGGCCGCAAAACGGAACTTTGGATTTTCTGGGAAATTGTTTCATAGAATTGTTTTTATAAATACGTACATGTATACAATGCCGCTCAAATCTGGCTGTTTAGTGGAATTTCATCCAGTCGCATTCATTCATGTGCCACGTGCCGGTTGTCGTGACAGGAAGGAGGTGATGGGTCAAACTTGGACGATTGATTTCACCTAAAGTGCAGCAAATAGGAGTCCGCGGTGTTTGTAAAATTCCGCGCTTACCCTTTAAAGCGTTCCCAGACACTGTCATGGTAACCTGCTGGAGTTCACTTCGATTTAACTGCGGCGATGCATCTGCCAAAAGCTGTCCGGGCTGTGACAAGTCTTTGTCGTTGTCCTTCATTTTACCTGTCAGGTCTACGGCACCCACACACACACAAACGCACACACACACACACACACACACGCGTGCTGTAGAGTACGAACTTCAGCACTAATGTACGAGCTCATGTGACTTCTCCTTCCTCTTCCCTCAGACACAATAGCTGACAGAGTGAGACGTCCTCGGAGACCACGTCCACAGAGATCAGCACCACGGAGACACAGTGACACTGTCCATGTACAACGTGTCATTTATAGTCAACGGTGTGTGGCAGGCAGAGACTGGAGATGTTGTGAAGTCCGTTTGTTTGACGTAGGAGAACCAGGAAAAAGGCAAAGATGAACGCATCGCGTACATCTGGAGGCTTCTTAAAGATGTTACCGATTACAAGATCATTAAGGCCGTTGGTTTAGCAAGAGTCTCCTGTCGCACTGCTCTCTTTAGTTGGAGCATTTTTAAAGGGATTCAACATTCACTCACGTGCCTGCAGTGAAGCAGAAAAGCCTCTAAGAGCTCTTCAATACAGTTAAGATGCAAATATGGTCACGGTCGCCGCAGAAGGTGTTTTAAAGCTTCCTGTCCTATAGATAGAGACAGCGTGGTGTCATCAGCGTGTTGGCATGGTGTGTGCAGGGTAAACAAAGAGTCTCCCCTTCCATTATAGCAGGGAAGAAGGCAAATGTATTAGTATTGTGGGAAAAACATTAAAAAAATATAAGGGTGCCATGGAAAAGAAAAAGTTTGTGGAAAATCTCCTGCAGATATGAACATATTTGAATCGAAACTGGAGGAACTTTTAGAGGTTTAAGATGCATTCAGGGGCTCATTTCTATGAACTACGGCCTGGAAGGGGAGCACCGGTTCATTAATGGTTTGTCGTGATCCTGGATGTGTCTGTTCGTGGAAGGAAAAAAAACCAAACATCTGTTGTTGGATCTGTTGGTCAAATCCAACGTGGGGGAAGTTCCACTCTTTGGAAACAGGATTAAATCTCTGTTTTACATGTAGTTGCTGCAAGGACTCCACTCAGACATTGCTAAATTCTTACTATAAAAATAGTTTAACAAATAATTTGAAAGGTGAGCTTGAATCTTTTCTTTGAAAATGAAACTCATGGTGTTTGGTGGAATATGTTTGTATTTGTTTTCGCCTGCTTTCTGAATAAGGACATCAGGTAACACGTTTAGATTTTCAGCAGTGAAATCTTTTTTTTGAATTCCTCGTATCCTTAAAGGAGAAGCTCACGGTGAAAAAATCTTTTTCTCGCCATGTTTTCAGCCAATCAGAGACCTACTAATCACGATTTATTCACGCTGACTTTTGTTAGCACGAAATTGCACAATTTTCCCAGATAACTCAATCCAGTTCATCTAATCAAGTTCTCAGCTGGGTTTGAAGAACCAAAATAATCGTCCTGGAGTCGACACGATTGGAGGGATATGACATCTGATCCTGGAATTATTGATTGTAGATTTTATCGATGGTTTTACACCGTTCAGAGATCTCTCACAAATGGATGTTCCTTAGCAAGACGAGGAACATTCCACCCTCCTCCGGTCTCATTACTGCTGGAAGTTTCGGAGGGCAATTTTGGCAATTCTTTCCACACCCAAACTGTCCATCCCTGCCCTGGCTATTTTTTGGTATGCTGGTTTAATGGGCTGCAGACACCCATGAATACCCAAGTGTGTGTGAGTCAAAGAGGACAGACTGCAGCAAGAGTGTTGTAGGGACGTTCACATCCACCGCCTCCTCCCTACACACACTCCTGGGGGAGGATCCATTCCCTTCCAAACGCACACCACCGCCTGAGGGGCAGAGTGACCGCTCAAGCAGTGCCTGCACACACACACACACACACACACACACACACACACAAACTCTCTCATGGAGACTTGTAGCCAATTGATTTGAGAATACTGAATGCTGAATGGAGTGACTACCTATCAATGATTAGCAGCAAACCGATACACTGCTGCCCAAACAAAGAGAAAAATTTAACTCCACTGCAGCAAACGTTCACCCTTTGATGTTTATTTCACCACGGACCCCAAACTCAGCCGTCGTTCCTCCATTTCCGGGTCCAAGCAGATGTTCCAAGTGTCGCGTGTCTTTCCTCATCAGCTTCAATCCCGACTTGTGTTCGTCTAAAGCCTTAAAACGCTGAATTAGTAATGGAGTCCACTTTACGACAAACAGTACAGAGACTTTTAAAGGGCTGGAGATAATTTTAACAGGCCTTTTCACATTAGTGAGCCATTAATAACTGAGTATACCGTGGGGAAAATACATGAAAAAATCCGACTATATCTGGATTTATCTTTTCCATCCATACATTTGGCAGCAGCATGAAAAGTGGGTGAACTTGAGGTGACACAATTCTCCAGAATTCATCCTGGTGCTTTATTATGTTTGGAATTGTTGGTCTTTTGCGTAACAATTTAAAGTAATATCCCGTGTTTACGAAGATGGATCCATTTGATGGTTCCCGGAGTTTAAGAGGTTCACACAAATCCACATTTAGACACATTTGTACGTGACTCACATCGTTTCTCAAACAAAGCTAAAACGACAAAAACAAAGACAGCCAAAAGATTCTGTTCTCAGATCATCCATCTTATTTTTCCTCATCTAATCAGCACAACACACACACACACACACACACATCATACACACCGGACAGCTGATCTTGATTTGTTTCAGCAATATTCAGTCAGTTAGGCGATCGTTAAACGGAGATTTTACTGCTGGGTTTGGTTTGGTTTGGTTTCACACAGGGAAAAAAAACCCCACGAACCGGAACATGTCAGCAAATGTCATCTGACAACACCGGCTCCACTTCATGTGTCCGAAACAGGAAAACTAAGAAAGCAGAACACCGAGGGGATGGGATTGTTTTCGCCTGTTAGCCATCGTCGGACGTACGGTCTGTAAATCACAAACTCCCTGACCTGAAGCTGGATTTGACTCCGTTTGTGTCAAATGTTGCTTCACTTGAGGGGGAAGAAGATGAGCTGCTTTCAGATACAAAGCAGATAAAACAACATGCTAGGCTCATCTCGACGTTATTTCACACCAAATAAAAACGTCTCAAATGATTCAGCACCGTCTCCTGTGGGTATTTTGCACCGATCTTTATTGTTGAAGTTCTCGTGGTTTTTGATGTCCAGAAGACCTCCAGCTCTGTTTACTCCTCTGCTGCTCTATTCATGATGTCATTTCTGGGAAAGGGGCTTTACAGAGCTCCCTCCACCGGTGGGCGCCAGATTTTGTGCCCGTGCGGGCAGCAAGGACAGTAACTATCCACCCTCCAATCATTTTCATTTACCCACTGCTACAGCACCACTCAGTGGACAGTCTGGGTTATGAGCTTTATTTTGGGGAACCTGGAAGTCCCCTTAATTGTCTATTGTTACTGTTGATAGCAATAATTGATATTTTAGACCTTGTTACATAAATAAATAATAGTAATAAATACTACTACTACTACTACTGATATTATTATTATTATTATTATTATTATAAATATTCGCTGCGTCTGTCTTTCGTCCGGTCATTTCTGCTTTCCTCCTGCCTCCAAAGACCTTGGCAGTCTGGGTGAAGAGAACTATCTACATTGTCCATAGGTGTGAATGGGAGTGTGACTGCGTTGTCTGTCTCTGTGTGTCAGCCCTGTGATGGGCTGGCGACCCGTCCAAGGTGCAATAACAATAACACGCAGGTAAAAATGTAAAAAGATTCTCTCTAGGTGAAAATGCTTGAAAATGTTGCCTGTTTTTGAGCGGTATCGTCATGTTTCTCCCTTTTCCTTCTCTCACTTCATAGCTTCATTGCCTCCTTCCTCTCTGTCTCCTTTTATATTACCTCCTCCTCCTCCTCCTCCTCTTCCTCCTCTCTCTGCCTCACTTCATCCTGAGTCCCTTCTTCCCTCCGGTCTCCGGCTCTTTGTGGGCCTTGTGCCTGACACCTTCTCCAACCCTTTGACATGCTCTGCTTCATGTTACGAGCATCACATGCCACCTCGGCGAGGCGTCTGCGTGTGTGTGTGTGTGTGTGTGTGTGTGTGTGTGTGTGTTTACGTGTGTGTGCACATCTAAAGGGTGAAAGTATGCGAGCGTTTTCCACAGGAGGGGCATGTGAAGAAAGAAGAGAGGGAAGGAGGGGGAGGGGGGAAGAGTTTACGCATTTAGCCTGAGTTTGTTAATAATTGATGCGTCGCAGGTTTGCAAAATTGCCTCGCACTCTCTCTTCTTCTTCCCCTCTCCCTCTGGCTTTCCTCTAGCTCCTTCACTCCGTCGTCTCCTCTTCCTCGCTCTCTCCATCTCACTCTCTTCCCTCGAACACGACGCTGTGTTGCTGTGGTGTGTTTTCAGGGGAGCTGAATGTTCTGCAAAAATCTCCGTCCTCTCATTTCGGTTTTCGTCTGTCGTTAAGAATGACATCAGTTCCACCAAATTGCATCACTAATTAATCCCCACTGGCAGCATTGTCATAACTCAACATACAAAGCGTGAACCAATCACAACCACAGGCGGGGACAGGACACCGAAAACTGTTAGGGGAAAACGTGGACATCTGCTCACCTCAGCGCTCGTCTCTCCAATCTGTCCTCGCCACAAATTCATTCGACGTTAGCTGCAGCGCTAAAGATAACGCTAGCAAACGCACGGCTTTCAGCACGTTTAGGGAAGAAGTTTAATGTAAGTCTTTTTAAAAAATGCTGTTTACGGAAGGAGCAAATCCAAATCTGGCAATGTAGGACATTTTGAATTTACCACGTAAACATGCTGTCGATTTTAGAGTCGGCGAACGCGGCTGTGACTCCTTAGCGGTGCTTTGCTACAGCGTGCAGACACCAAAGTAGCTCTGCTTTTAGAGCTGCGGTGGAGCCAAATGTTGCTGGAGATCTCTTGATGCGGTCGCTGCTGGTGCTGATGCAGGGATCTGAGATGGAGCACAGCTCAGCGCTACAGAGGTGGAGGCCATGAAACAAACCCCAGACGGAGACAGGAGCGTGTTGATGCCGATTTGTGCTTCTTACACTGCGTGTGGCATTCCACAGGTTTGATTCCCATAGTGCTGAGTTTTATATTTCTTGACCAATGGGCCTCACAGTCGCTGTCTTGACCCCTCCCTGCTCGCCATGTTAGCTACCTGAAACTAGCGCCCCCTGTTAACACAAGGAACTGTTGCTGGTTCGAATCTCCAGGTCACAAACATAAACTTACACGGAAAATTCCGGATTTCACAATCCAGCGAGTCTAAACAGAATGTCATTTTTTCACTGTCAGCACTTTTTAAGACTTTTGACATATGCTTTAGACAGACAGACAGACAGACAGACCGACAGATAGATAGATAGCTAGATAGATAGATAGATAGATAGATAGATAGATAGATAGATAGATAGATAGATAGATAGATAGATAGATAGATAGAGTAAACATATTTAAGACTTTCTAAAGTTCTGCAGAAAGCCTAGCCTAGCCTAGCCTAGCACTAGCTGGTCAGCTAACTGTATCTCTAGTAATCCTGAAATAAACCGACCTGCCTGTTACCTATGTAGCTGTCCGCCCATCCACTCATTGAGCAAGACCGGATTATCATTCCGAGCGTCTCAGGGTCTGTGGAGTCTTCAGGGAGGTCTTTTACTGTGTTTGCATGTGCACTTGTGTTTATGTGTGTGTGATGGACACTACGGGCAGACATATATACGTGTGAGGTTATACGTGTGTGTATCCACGATCTGTGACTGAACGTTTTTTTTGAGCGTGTGCGTGCTCCGACCTTCTTCATCGCTCACAAAGCCATTTCATTAAACGCGTGGAGCAAAAATTCAGCTCGGGATTTTGGAGGCATTTCTCTACGCTAATCACCAGCTGACTAGAACACACACTGGGACTCATCAACCAGGATACAAACAAATTAGGGGCCATACACACGTTTGGTGAACGTCATCTCCCACATGAAGAGAGAGGAAACAAAAATATGAAAATACGGATGAACGAGGCCCAATGTTTGACTTTTTTTACACGGCGCTCGTATCTCGTAGAGGAATATGGCATCAACCGGGTCAGCCAGGATGACTTCCTGTTAGTGACCGGCGGCGCGGGCAGCCCCGGTGACAGCACGCTGCCATAACAACGAGCTGACGTCGACCCGGTGGTGGAATTTGGTACTTGTGTGTGTGTAAATCAGGATCATTGCTGTGTCACGAGGAGAAGCTTTGATTGGATGTCTGGGAGGATTCCAATACATTCACACACAGCTGAGATAAATTATTTATCATTCCATCACTAAATGAAAGATATTACGGTCATTAGTGACACTATCTGACACTCTCTCTCTCTCTGTCTGTCTGTCTCTCTCTCTCTCTCTCTCTCTCTCGCTCTCTCTCACTGCAGTGCCCGTCACCGTGCCAGCCGTCTCAGGCTTCAGGCTGCTGGACTGCGCAGGCGGCAGGTGACACGGATTTCAATAAAAAGGATTATAGATGTGGGGACTGCGGAATGGAAAAACAAGCCCTTCTCATGCAGCTCGCACAGCCACGAGCGCTGTGAGATTCACTCATATTCATTCTCTTTAAACACACACACACACAATGCAGAGTGTGGTATCAGAAGAATACACAGGCAGCAACTTCCTGAACCCCACCAACACCGAGAAATACCGTTTTATGGAGTCCACTTTAAGGTAAACACTTCTGGGTTATTCAAGGAACTTTGTGCCTTTTTTAGATCAGGAAGACATTAATAATTGAGTATAAGACAAAGAAAAGACATGACATGACCGATATTTGTTATCATTGGAAACTTTGGGCCTTTCACCGCAATCACAAACAAAACTCCAACGTTTAGGAGGTTAAATCAAGGGAAAATTATCTCATGTATGTTAAGTTGTGTGAAATTTTGTGAAGAATAAATCTTGGGAAAATTCTGATGCCCCAAAATCTTCAAATGCATTTTTCTTATGGAAACAGATGACACACATATTCAATCAAAAAGAACTTATATGGTTAAATGAATCACTATGATTAATTCACTACCAAGAAGAAATCATTTCTACAGTTAAAAAAAAATCAAACATCCATGATAGTATGTTCACTTTAAAATTTCAAATAATTGTATTTTAGGGAGTAAAACTGTGAATGAAAACAGATGAAAACTCTCCTGGTTTTTACAGTCCATCAGGTAGTTTTTGCTTTTTGAACGCACATTTATTTTTTTTTAGAATCATTACCGTTGTCGCTCTGGTTTTTATAACCGTTTGGTTTTTGTTCTTTATTGTCTTATTTTATTTTCTAAATCGATATATATTGAAGAGACAATAACATCAAATCGCTCCGGTTATTCTCACTGTTGTTCCAGTAATTTACCGTAATTGAACGATTTCTCTTAACCTGCTGTGTAAAGCTGTTTTTTGATTCTTACTGCTTAAGAAAATAAGTAAATAAAAGCAACTGGACGCTCATTTTTAAATTCTCAAATCTCCATCCTTGATATTCATCCAATCTTCAGCTCGGAGACCCAGACATTTTTGCACCCGTGTGTCTTGAATCTTGGATCTTCCGTACAAACACACGGCGCGCAGCTGTAATTCATTTACTAAAACGACTGAATTGATCTTTAAATTGACTCTGACTCGATCCCACAATTATGTTTTTTTGCACACAGAAGCCATCTGACACCAAATGAATTGAAGTGCCTCTCCAGCTCTTCCTATGTTTGAAAGCCTTTAGAGTCCGTCCACTGTCACGTCCTGGACTTATGTGTCTCAGTAGGTGGACAGAGGACCACGGTGTGACCTGCTCAGGACAGCTGCTGACATAATGAGGCCAGTAAACAAGCATCTGTCACCTTCAGTGTAAAGTCTACCTCGCCACAGCAGGCCATTTCTCTTCTCTCCCCCCTCATTTTGAGTCGCAGCCGGGAGAAGAAACTGCAAATGGTCAAACTAGTGAAAAGGAAAACCCAGAACCTGCTGTAAATAATGGCAAAAATAAACTTAGAGGCCAAATACAGCGTGAGGCCTGCCAGGTGATTCTTTTCTCTGAGTCAGTGTGGGAGACTGAGATCATTAATCTCACTTTGGAAGCTTCTCTCACTCACGTTTAAAGGAGTAATCCGTGGCGTTTGTGTTGTAGAAGTCATTCGAGCAGCACCCGACCGATGGAAGATACACGCTACTCTGACATACGCGGTACATATGTTAACAGGAACATCAGGGTGTGAGGTCTGACTCCTCCTCCTTCTGGGGTTCACGAGGCGATGACGGCGTGAGGAAGAGTCTCGGCGTCTGGGGCGGAGCTACAGTGGAGGTGAGAGAGGATGGAGTGAGTGACTCAGGCAGCGGATGTGAGGGATAAAAACGGGAGACGTCGGATGCGATGCCAAGATTATCTGCTGAGAGCGTAATCACAATATTGTGTCGGTGTATTCACGGCCACACGTTGGTCGGACGGCTCGCCGTGTCACCTCCAGAGATTTTACCTGCTTATTTTTCACCGTGAAATGTGTAATTTAAGTAATTTTATCTGAAGGTGACACAGCATCAGCGGATAAATGTTGCCGCTGATGACATCACTGACTTCCTGCAGGGGGAAGCTGCAGGACGGCTG
>OMNV01024013.1:0-33072 GCA_900303265.1 Brotula barbata
CACAGGGGATTAACTCATGCAGCGCAATGGAACCACAGGGTTGCATCAGCCGCTAGTGAGAGGAGGAGGGGTGGTGCTGGGCTCGCCCGGGGGAGGAGGTGTGTCTTCACTATTGTCACATTCAGTTGACTGTTCTTTCCTGCTTAGGTTTCTTCCTTCCCCTTTCATTTGCAGTGTTGAAACTCAGTCTGATAAGACTCTCTGCTGCCTACAGGTTGAAATGAAATGAGCAACAGGACACATCGGAGGCCTGCACAAGTCCACTTTACTTTACTGGAAGCTCTTTGCCGCCTGTCACTGCATGGCTGACTCGGGCATCAGTGAGTGGGTGGGATGATTTATGCACTGTTAGCTGAGTACAGTGGGAAAAAATCATTTCAACAACATCTTCAGCCCTGTCAGTGAACTCCATCCTGGTTGTCAGGGGTAACCCAGACCACGGTTGCACCCTGCCAAAAAAGTGTCACCGCTCGGACCCACAGCGACTCCTCAGCCAAGAGAATAAACATAAATGATGTGCGTCTCCCCCCAGAAATTCTACAACCGAGCCCCTCGCCCCCCTCGCTACCGACTGACTGTTGCATAATTAGTTCGGCTCGGAAAACTCGAGCCCTGACGCGGCATTTCTCTCCGAGGCTCCAAACTATTCAGTCTACTACCTGGTGTGAAGCCTTTGGAGTTCACCCCGTGATATTTGCGCACTTTTTTACAGCTTGACTTTTGCTTTGAGAAGCCCCAATAACACACACACACACACACACACCGTCTCAGCTAGCAGTCAGCTAGACACATCTGGGCCCAACCAAGTCCTTCAAAAACCTTTATTTGTTGCGGGAACAACAAAACAAAACGTCTTTTCCCATTTTCTTTTCCAAATAATCATCATTATTTGATGTAACTCCACCTTCTCATGTTTATCTCAGCGAGTTCGATTGTTAGTTGTTCTTGTTGCTGGTTGTTGTTCTTTTAGGAGACAATTTGGCATAAACAAATGAAATAAAAACGGAACACGCTATTTTTTAACAGTTCTTGTCAGAATAAAACAGAAGTACACATTTATACCATGTCAAGCCCAGCCCTTTCACAGAAACCCTGCTCAAAGTGTTTCGCCGAGACTGGTCGGCAAAGGCTGAAGACAAAATAAAAGTGTGACTTCCTGTCATCGCAGCATCGGCTCTGTGAAATGTGAATGCAGCCATCCAAACAGCCCGTGGTAAGTCATCTGAGTCCTAGAGTCAGTTTCATGACAAACCTTAAACCACACCTGGACTACGACAACACTGCAGCATGGTGCAGTGAGTGTGTGGCCCTCTGGTGGTCACACGGCCTCTCTGCAGCCACCACTCCGAGTAGTCAGCAAGTTACAACCTGCAGTCATTTCACTCAAACTCAGCCAGTGAGCAGAAACTGGATTATTGGCCTCGTGGCTGCGATGAAGGCTCTATCGTTGTTACCTCTTTGGTTGTGTTTTGACTCTGACTGTTGCTTTACGAATCCATTTTACAGTCATTTATCTTATGGACGCATATAATTTAACATAGCGGAACAAGTGACACAGTGAATGAAATCAGGTGTTAACAAGTGTTGATCGCCATAGCAACCACAGTCTTAAGATAGAGATCTGCCTACCATGCCAGTAACGTCGTGTGACTTTGTGACGCAGGTGAAAACGGCCCGAGATCAGGTTTCCCTTCACATCGCGCTCTTAAACTATCCAAAACAGAGCAAAATCTGTTCAAGAAAACACGGAAACGGTGTAATTCTACACAGGAAGTAGTTTGAGAACCTTTTTGTGGGCTCGTTCTGCAGCACGCGTCGAGGTGCGTTCCTACATCGGTACCCAAATCTACACCGAGGCCCGATTCCGTCCTTTGTTGTGGATTATGGCATCAAAGCGCCCGTATGCGACTTTAAATGTGTAACTATTACAGGAAGCGTGGGCAAAAGCAATCTGGGGATTAAAAATGGACCTTTGTGATGTGAGGGCCGCAGAGACGTGAAGGTGAAAGTTCTTAATCTTCCTCTCCCATGGTTTCAATCTGCAGGCCGAGCATGAGAACTGGGGCATGTTTGACTCCACATAAAGCCTTTTCATTATGTGCTCAATCCTGGCAAAGCCCTGTGTGATCTGGCCTCTGTTAACATCTATCCTTCACGTGACTGCACACACACAGACACACACACACACACACGCGCACTCACCTACACACACACACACACACACACATCCCCTGTCTTTTCATATACTTTACCCCTCCGGAGCCAAGGACAGTCGAAGACAAAGCTAATGTTCATCTGGAGCTGAAGGTCGCCGCGTTTCTCTGCCAAATGAAGGTCAGACACTCAAATGTCACATTCTGGAAACTTGGCAGCGCCGCGTTATGACCGAAAGGCTCCTTTTTGATCTGACATCTTAATGGCATCCAAGTTTGTCAATCTTTGGATCACGCTTCATTTAAGTCAGTTCAGTTACTCCAGTGTGTCCAGGCATCTATGCCAGGTAGACCAAAAAAAGGGCAAAACCTGCTTTTAACAGCGAAGGAAGAACGTGGTTGGAACGCTCTAAAGGCCGTGAGTGGACGGGTGTGAGAGCTGATATGATACACAGATACGACCTAATAACTGACGATTCCAAGAGAGAAAACTGAGCTGGGGAGTCACAAAATGTAGGTTTCTGAGTTTCCAAGGTTCAAAATGGACGGTCAACAACTTGGGACCGACATTTTCACTTTGTGATGACACAGCGTGTGAGCATAAATCCCAAATGTCTGAGCTTTTCAGCATCGTTTGGATGCACAATTATCCTCCACTGGCTTGCCTTGAGTTTTTGGCAAGCTGTTTGGATCAGACTCCATTTTTTTTTTTTGCACTTCAGCACAGAGGAATGGGCGTTTTGGGGGTCATTTTGGGTGACGTGCTGTAAACCGATGAAGACGACGGCGGGCGTTATGTTGCCGACGTCTTTATTAGCGAACCTCTCTTCAGTTTCAAACACTGTGATGGCTTTGTGTCGATAAAACGGTTGCTTGATGTTCCGTCTGCTTTCACCAAAACAAGACTTTAAACGTCATGGAAAAGTCCTTGAGTTTGCTGCATTCGGTGGGTGTTGAAATCCTCTTATCTACTGTGTATCTCTCCCTCTCCTGACCCCCTGTCTCAACAGCGCCGCAACTCTGAGGCAGCGGCTGGCGTGGGGGTTTTTCCATTGTCCGCTGTGAGCCTGCTGTCTGTAAACTTCCACTGCAGAGTGTGGGATTCTCTCTCACACATTCCCTCCGACAGAAAAAAAACAGTGTGTTGGGGTGTGTGTGTGAGAGAGAGAGAGAGGGAGAGGGAGGGACAGAGGCAGAGAGGAAAGGAGCTCCCATTGTGTCAGTGTGGACTTTAACTTAAAAAAAATGTGCGCGTGAAGGTGTGCGTGGGTGTGTGTTTGTGTGCGTTTGCTGCATTACTGTTTCCACATAATACGACTGCTGCATCATTCCCTGTCAGCACAATTGTTTGACTGAATATTAGCAATGTCTCCCCCTAGTGGCGGGCTGCTGCACCTACAGCAGCCTCTTCAACAACTACTACTGAATGAACAGCTGTGTGTCTTTACATGCAGTAAAATCAAGAGTGCGGGCCTCTGTCTGTGTGTGTGAAACGTAAACGTGTCACGTGACTTCCTCTGGCCGACAGCCACTTTTGTTGTCTTGTCAAAGAATGCCCACGCTAAATTTAGCCCGTGACCATAAATGGAGAGGAACTGGACATTACACAACTTTTGACCAACGCAGGCGAGTGTGTGTGTGTGTGCCTGTGTCTCCGGGGTAATTAAGGTAGGTGTGGCCGTTTACAACTGCAGACTGCGTACTTGGGGATTTGAGGTGACGACACAGGCGGCGTGACGACCGAACATCGCGTTCTTTTACGGGACTGCCAGGAAAAGCAGAGGAAAAGGAGCAAGCGCGTAAACACAAAACACTGCCTGTGAGCAGAAACGCACAGAATGGCGTCTATGCTATTTCACACATAGCTGCTTGGTGTGGGATGTTTGTTTGACATTTAAAGTTACAGGGGGCGAGTGTGTTTCTGGCGTGAATCAGATCTTATCTGGACGTATGTGAGTCTTAATTTGAGGAGGCCGAGACGGCGAGAAAAGGCAGCGCCGCTGAGTCTGTTTGATTTACAGAAATTTAGTCGCTGACCTGAACTGTGTCACTCGTCTGGGACTAAATGCTGAAGTTATGTTCAAGGAGTGGATCCAATGAAAGTATTATGCTCTCTTGATGCCCTATTCAATTTTCTTCTTTTTAAATGGCCCGTACCTGATGGCTGTGTTAACACAGGTAGGACAGCCCAGGCGTACAAATGAGGATTTACATGGAGGTGATCAGAGTAATGATGGATTAAGTAAGGAAACGAGGGTGCATACAGTTGAACCTTTTCATCCTTTGTAGATAGTTTTTGATTCTTTTTGGCTCAGAGAGCTGTAGCTCAAAGATACTTTTCACTCTTCCTGAGCCGTGATCCAGAAATCTGGGTGTTGATCAAGACATAAATGTTGAGGAAGACGTGAAGTCACTTCCCTTCCTGTTAGTAAACTTTCTTATCTAACCTGGTAAAATGGTCAGGCGTGGCTCAGGGGATAATCGGTAAAATTAAGGTGCAGATCAGGGACAAATACAAGATGGGACTTTTCCTAAGATTTATCCATGAAAGGCTGTGGACACCCAGACAAAGGGAGACTTTCACATCAGAGACACCAGGGACACACACTCTGAGTGAGAGGGATGTGCCGAGAGATAATAGACTGATCTACTTACAGGAAACAGGACGATGGGGACGGTCAACGTGACGGCGGTCAGCACCGCCAAACGCACCAGCAGCAACATGGTGTCAAATTTATACACCTTGGTGAAGGTGTGGAGCAGCTCCGCCTCCACGTTATCTGTGTCAGAGCACAAACAGAGGAGACAGACAGTCTGATATCAAGATACTTCATAAAAAAGAAGGAATTTAGCAGAAAAGGTCATGGAGCACAGGTCAGGATGAGCTCATTCAACTCTCACTGGCTGTAAAAGGTGCAGATAGCACATGTCTGCCACCAGGGGGAGCTCCACCTTTGTTTTGGTTCCTCTACTGTTGAACTTGTGCATTAGTCAAATAAACAGAGCGTCTTGCAGCCTCCTTTCCACTCTAATTTATCCCCTTATCATAGCCTTAACTGAGCATCTGGGCTTTTGTTTGAACATAGAAAGTCAGCCTGCCAAATCTGGAGGAAGTTTATGATCCTTTATGATCCTATTAGTGTGTGTGTGTGTGTGTTTCTTACCATAAAAGGTTAGATAGCCAAATAGGGCTGACAGCATGTACATGGTGAGCATCGCTAGGATGGACAGGTTGGAAACGTTCTGCATCTTTTTGCGGCTGCGACTGCAGATAAATACAAACACAAAGACAACACACAAAGACACACAGACACACACAGGAATGGATTAATCATCTTCAGTGGGAAAGTTCACGCCATGCTTCACACCACTGCCATGATTTGGGATGTGAAGTCTGTTTTCCAGGATTTGTCTGGCACTGTGTGTGAGGTCATGTTTATACTCTGGTATGAGTTATAAATAAATATTATACAATTTCCTGGATTCCTTATCAGTATTTTTGGAATCCAAATTTATGAAGGTATTTCATGAAACACTTGGAACATATCACATACGTGGACAAAATAAACTCTGTTAACCTCCGAGCTTTAGGACGACTTCCATTTTTGCTTTTAATGTAGTGGAAAAAGCAAAAATAGCGAAAAAAAATGCTTTGTGGTTTCTTGCGCCATCCAAATAAATTCTGTACGCGTCTGTCGGTGAATGAACTCAATTCTAAGTTCAATATGCATGAGTGAACGTACAGTATGTACAGTATTCAGTGTACTATGACTGTAGGGTTGAGAATGTTTTCCATCTGATGTTCCTCATTTGTTTTGTTTAGTTTGTGATTATAAACAGTGGCAGGAAAAGCGACTTATTTTCCATGAAGTATGAAACCTACTCTTTGAGCTCGCTGTAGATGGGGAGAACCTCAGGATGACAGACGAAGGCAAAGGCCAGGATGGGGATGGTGTACGCCGTCTGGAAATAAACGGAGAGAACAGGATAAGACACAAGTTTTTATTGTTTTCTTTCTGTTTTCTTTCCCAAGGCCCTTTTATGTAACATCGGCGTGGATCGGTGCCATCCTTGTTTTTCTGTATCAAAGCGATGACAGGGACAAGCTGAAGCACCTTCGCTCAGCATTTAGAGGATTGGAGCAGCTCTTATTTTTAGAAACCTCCAGCTTATTTCTCTTAGAAGTAAACAAAACCGTTTTCTTTCAGCGTATTTGTAATCCACCAGCATGCAGCTAGGGTGTAATCAAAAACCCGAAATAGCACAAAATCCAGAGCGAAACAGCAATTTGGGCGAGGAAAGGGCAAACAAACCTTTCCTCAGACTAAAACATTTAACGATTAAAAACAACAATTTACTGTGTGTGGTTTATACAATAAGGAATCAAACTGGAAACCACAACCTTGGTGGATTCACAGGTAACAACACACACACACCTTAGAACCCCACCTTTGACAGACAAGTGTTGGCAGATTGTTGGCAACCCATTGAATTACGCTACATTCTCAGCATGTGGCAATAAAAGTTCTAAACTTACACATGGACGATTTCAACGTTCATCTTGACTAATAGCCGATTTCTTAAAAATCAAACGGATTCTTGCAAAATCTCCTATCGTACCTGTGAGTTGAAGACAAAGTATTTGGGGGTGCACATCTCCTCGGCGTCAGGGTGAGGCTCCATGTGGACGCCGGCGGTGTGGTGAGCGTCGTTCATGTCCAAGGCGGCCGGGGAAATGTCCGCCCGGGAGAAATCTACGTGTGCCGAGCCGTTGGGCAGCGTGTATAACCCGGACATGGCTGAGGCGTTCATGCTGAGGTTGGATGAATGCTGGTAAAAGAAGGGAAGAGGGCAGGGCAGCTGGGTCTTCTTGTAGATCATCTGCAAAAGGACAAAGTCAATTATTGTTAACAGAACACACTGAGTGAGATTATTGCTGTAAGATTTCACCTTCAAGGCCTCTGGGAGAAAATGACATGAATGAGATAATGTTGATCAGAGAGATGATCAACGCCTGCAGGGAACTGGTGTGTCATCATTTGTCGTTCTATGTCAAAATAACTTTGGTGCTGTTGGCCAAAAATGCACCAGCATTGCTAAAATCCTGCACGTCATGTCCTGATTTCAAACTATAGTTTAGAGTATTTGTAAGCACGGCTGATTTGATTTTGCGTACATATGTGGTAAAGAATGTCCAATCAGTGTCACGGGGAAGCTAAATGATACTCGTGGTGACACGGATCAATTTGGGGCCGCTTCTGTTGCTTTTAGGAGAATACGGAGCCTTAGGTGAATGTTGAGTTATTGCCTCAATCACAGAATAATCAAAGTTTTAGACTGAACTCAACCATGAGTGAGAGCTGAGGGATCCGGAGCTGAACAGCATTCAGCAGACAGGAACACTTTATGTGATGATTTTGTGGGAAATTGACAAAAATCTTCATCTTGCTTTTCTCTGAACGCCACTAAAAGGAACGAGAAGGAACAAATCAAAGATTCTGAACTTACCACGCCCAGGAAAAACACCATGCAGGAAAGAGAGAGCCCACTCGTGTAGCCAAGATAACCTAAAGGAGAACAAGAAGACGAATTTTGCTTCGTTTATTTTTGAACTGTAGCAGACAGACTTAAACTGATATGACAACTGGAGGGCTGGGGGAGGAAACGTGGATCAAAAACAGGTGTGAGGTCTTTCTAACACTCGTGTCGGTTCATCTTTACTGTGTATTTTGGGATTTAGGTCATGTCCATTTTCAGGTCGTGACCCAATTCTAGGAACGGGCAATTTAGATTCAGCTGCACAGTAAGTCTGAACCCACTGTGGGTACCTGGATGGACACCAGTAAACTGCAGCAGTGTGTGGACGGCGAAAACACTCAAACGCCGCCAAATTCACTAGAACCGGTCTGACTTAGACCAACCTGCCACGACACATTCGGTCCTTTATGTCTCATGTACTCGATTACATAAACCTCACGCTCAACGTACAGCCATTTTTGGAGCCGAGCCAGAAGAGAAACTCCGTGAATAAACGTCGTCTGACTGACGGCTCGATTACAGGTTTACATTACAGTAACTCCCAAACCGCCGCGCTGACTCAGGCCCCGGCTCGTGTTACCGCGCGGCTGGTATAACAAACCTGATTACTGACGGCCGCAAGAATGTGGAAGCACTTGGAAATCTGGCTTCAGGCCCTGGGAGGCCAACGTTGTGGCGTTTGGCTCGCTCTGAGATGGATTAGCTGCAACCACGACCCCAGGTTGTCCGGACCGGAGTGACATTTTATTTTAGCAAAAGCAATTAGAGCGACAGCATTTAAAACGCTACAGCACTGCAAAACATTATCCCATTAAGAGGCTTTTACTGGACGTTGATGATGCCATAAATTGAATCAGCAAGGGTCACAGTCAATGTGTTTAAGGGGTTACGGTCCCATTGGCCCAATAAATCTACTCTTTTTGTTCTTTTTGGCCCAAGGTGGAAACACTTACAGACTGTAAAACGGTTTGTCTTACCGGACGCATTACTACAGGCATCACCCTCAAGTTTTGAAATCTGACCTCTTGACACCACACAGGGCCCCCGCAGTACGATTTCAAAACCAGTTCTTAAATCCGGCCCCTTATAACGTCGGCACTCACCCAAATTTTTAAGGAGCGACAAAGGCAGAATGATCCCAATCGACACGAACACCACCAGGTAGTTTCCATTCAAGTACCATTCACTGCAAAGAACAAAAGCAGAGATCAAAATCACACACTGAGCACATACACACAGCTCACGTAGAAAACTGCATGTATGTAGAGTATGTACGTGAGGCTGATCCATGCAGACTCACCCAGAGATCTCCTCCAAACCCAGGAACGCTCGGAGCACCTCGGGAAGCTCGTACTTCACAATGAAGAGGTAACTGGACATGGCTGAGAGGAAAAAAAACAAAATCATCATAGATAATAGATATTAGATCATGGAAATCCTCATCCAAAATGGCTACTTTGTCCAAAAGTCCAAAACAGTCGTCGTGGAAACACAAATACAACATTCCAATCAAAAAATGATTCATTGCATTTGTTATGTTTCTTCTTCTTTTATCTCCACTGCCTCCTCTTGTGGTACAAAGTGGTTCTTACAATGGCTACATGCTAGTTAGATGCATTAACCCACCCACCCACACGGAGTGGAGTTTTGCTGCCTACCTCCGATATTCTGCATGATAATGGATCCAAACGCTGTCATTTTCCCCGGCCATCCGAACGCTCTCTCTCCCAGCTTTTCGTAGATGAGGGATCCTGCACAGACAGACAGGCACGCTGTTGGAGACTAGTCATGCAAAACATTTTAAAAGCGATGGAAAACCATCTTGTCATCTCCGTCCTCCTCCTCCTCTTAAATATACGCCTCTAAATTCAGTAAATAAATTCGGCTCCATCATTTTTTAAAACAACATTTTGTGGTTGTGGACGATGGAGTGAATTTTTAACGTAAAGTCTTGTAAGAAGATCTATCGTACTGACCTCCTTCTTTAGCCGTCATGAGGAGCAGATGCACCGAGTATAAGGACAGGATGGCCACAGCGACCAGGAGGACCCTGCAAAACGGGATCAAGGACACATGGAGAGATCAGTAGAGTTATGGGGGCAACACTGAGATTTTCAATCAATCAATCACGTTGCACCTACGGCTCCCCCCGATTCAAATGTGCGTCATTACTGGGAGTAAGGCGGTGCATTATTTTTACACACCTCCACTGGGCCATAAGCAGCACAACGTTTGTTTGCTATTTTAAAAGACGACAACACGTCAAAGTCTGTCATGGAGTTTTTCATTCTACAGTAACTATGGCAACATTTCTCCACTCTGCTGATACAGAAATGGAGAAATTTGACACTTTGTCCTTTTTTAGTGTCAGTGTTCACTGTAACACTGTCAGACCACGAGGTGTCCACGCAGAGGGGCCATGGACAGTCAGGGAAGCGGGGGTTGGGGGTGGTAGGGTGAAGGTGTCAAATGTCAGATGTCACACCTACATGTAAATGCTAATTATGAATACCGGACAGGAGGTCAAATATCAACAAGAAGAGAGTCACATAATGGATGAGATCCTGTAGGTCCACCACAGGGCCTTCTATGAAGCACTTGATATTTTACCTCCTATATTATAATTCAAATATGTTCTTTCTTGGATTTCTGCCAATTACCGCTCTTAAATTAACATTAGCGCTTATTTGACTGTAGTGACAAAAGACCAACATAACATACATGAGAAAAAAACTGGAGGATAAAAAAAAAGGGAGAATTTTTTTTTTACTTGGCAAAGCACTGCGCCAGTAAAGGCAAGTAGATGATATCAGTGCACAACTGTCTAGACAGTCTGGAAAATTATTAAGCTAAAAAACTATAAACCATAAATGTTACGTCTGTTCAGTGCCAAAACTAACCCTGACCCTAACCAGGAGTCTGTCTGTTGTGGTCCAAATCGGTGAATGAGTAATTGTTGTTAAAATTACCCAAAGGCTTTTATTTTGACACAAAGCAAAATATGTCAACAACAGTCTGACGTGAATGTGTGCTCGGCCGAGTGGTTATAAATATCTGGGACAAAACTGAGAAAATCAGAACAGGATGATGTTATCAGAGGCAGGTTGAACTGATGGTGTCATCATGGTGTCATCATGTGACTTGGCTGCTGTTTCTAGATCCACCCAAACCTTAACACGTCATCTCCACCTCTTCCAATAAAGCCCACTTGTCTCCACTTATGTCTGGCAGTCGGTTTTTATTTTCTGCCGCACAAATTACTCACGTGAAAAGCACAATGCCCGTGTTGGCCATGGCGAAGGACAAACCCAGGATGCCGCTGCCCATGATGGCGTTGCTCAAGTTGAAAACCGACATGCCGAAGGAGGTGTGTCCGGGGTGCTGCACCAATGAGAAACACAGCTGAAAACTGCATCTAAATACAAACATAATAAAAGCTATACTGCTTACCGCTTACTTTGTAACTTACATATTCTCCATGGTAGTCTTCATATTTCTTCTTCTTCATCATCCCATTTGACAGAAACTTCTGGCTTTCTGCATCATCAGCATCGTCCCCAAATTGACTGAAAGGATCAAGAGAATAATGACCACGTGCACACAAGTGTACGGTTTACATTTGACCAATACGACCTCGTTTCTTATTGACATTTAACATGAAGGGAGATCCGTGTTTTCATGATAATCATTTTGAAACTAATGCCAAAAAATATCATATTCTGTTCGTATGCTGAATATTCCCTAAATTGATACTGAATTTTGATGGAGAATGTAAACATTAGTAGCTGAAAACAATAAATTAGCACATTAGTCACAAAATTTCCATCTTTCTATTTCAACAGCAACTTGATGGTCCCAATAGGCAACTGAAGATGCGGCGTGTCCACTAACCTGGCCTTCTCAGAGTCCATGGGTTCAGTGTCATCGTTCAGGCTCGCGGTGCTGTCGTCGTCAGCCTCCGTGGAGACTTTCCTCATTTCCATGCGGTCCATAATTACCGGCATAGCAGAGCACGCTAGCAACAGAGGCAGAGGAGTTCAGAGGGCAGGGCGGGTCGACGGAGATCAGAATTGACAAGGGGGCGGTGTGATTCTTCCACTATCCTCAAGCAGACCTACGAGGAACGAACAGGAGACAGACGACACATTAGAGAGACGATTCAGTGACGCTTTGGTGACACTGTGTATGGATCACTTTAACTTTTCATATCTATTCTTTTAGTCCAGCCTTGAGCTACTACCTCCAATACTGTGGCTATGACGACTCTTACCCATCCTTTATCTTATCCATGGTGCATGTACAGTAAAGCTCCTGATAGTGCTGAATAGATTAAATAAACACATTCAAGTGTGTTTCATAGATTAACATTAAACATGCCATTCTGCAATATTCTCCTATTTTCTTATAATTTCACATTTATCTTAACAACAAACCCATCACTGGAGACAAAGAGGACGACTCAAAGTAGTTTTTCATTCTGTGTAATCACACCAAGTGTAGAATAATAATGCGTTCGAATGGTGGAAATGAGAAAATAATCATTTTACATTTTGGAAATTGCGGTATTTAGTGTCTAGTTTTGTGGTACACAGCTGAATCTGTTTCTTTCACTTGGATACGACTTTTCAGCCCTCATCAGCTCTTTCAGAATAAACCGATACTGTCACCTTCCAAACATCAAGAGTGACAGTTTCTGTTTCCTTGAAGAAGACGAGCTTACAGCCTTGAACCCAGCTTCAAAAATACCCAAACAGCCTACTCTGAAGATTTTCTACGCATAGCAACTTCGTCATTATCTTAACCAAGCGTGACTTCAGAAATATTGTTCATACTGGTCTGTCCTATCAATTGGTCGATTATTACATGCGAACCTTCACGAGCACTGACGCCACTGAACTTGTGTCAATAAACCTTGAAACTGGGTTGAGAGTGCAACGCGTTCATGACGGTCCCATGATGACCATCACCAGGCCGCCTTGTTCATTTCTGAGCACTTCAGCCCATCATGAGAGCCACGACATTCATCCTTTACCAACCACAGGATGTGTCTAACTTAATGCACGAGATATCTGCAGAGGGGGATTCCAGGGTTGCTGTCAGTGTCAGCGTGTGAGGATATGTAGGCGGTGCATCTGTGTTCACCTCCTTCCATCTTAGCCTCACCGTGATGAGATGCAGCTACGTTTAAGGAATTTCACCTGTACTTGTTAAAATGGTACCGACACCAGGAGAGACGATAGCACAGAATAAAACTCGTAGTAAGACGTAAACGTGAATTCCATCTTAGGGTGAATCTATGAGTACAGGACCGTCTAGTTCTGCACCTGGGAGTACACACGTGTCAACCCACGCTTCTATTTCGGTCTAAAAACGGTGTCTGCAGGGGAAAAACGCCATAACTCGTCTTAATCTCTACCCAGACTATTCTACATACTGGACAAACATCCATGCCTTTGTTGCATCTTGGGATGTGTTCACACTTGTATGCAGAGATTCCAGTTCGTAACCCTGAAGGCATCTGTATTCAAAGTGCGAAGAGGTCCATACATATTTGGAAACCGCTTTCCTCTGTCTACCACAACACGAAGGCAACCCGAGGAGCTTGGGTAACTTTTGCATAACCACTGTTAGTAAATTGATGTCATCATTTCTTCTTTTTCTACACCAAACTGAAGTAAGCATTACATGCACAAATTTTAAACTTCCTTTTCCTTTGTCGGAGACCAGTGAAAAATGGCAATTCATATCAAGTTATCAGTCATTCATTTACAGAACAAATTCAGAAAATCAGTGGATTTTGTTTGAACACCAGCTGCATAGTAAAATAACCTGGGCAATGATCCCACCATCCGCACGGAGAATATAGAGAATACGCCCCACCACAGACCTTTTACAGCCACATGCAAACAAGTCTTGCATCATCCAAGACCGTGAGAGCAGGAAGATTCCAGAAAGACTTGGCTGGTGTGTAAGTCAAACACAACCAAACCAAACCAAACAACCAAATCAAGATTTTCACATCAAAATCCAAAACTTTTGCAGAGGAAACTTTAAACCCTGCTTGCGTCAAACCCTGTAGGAACTCCTGCAAATCAATTTCTGACAACTTCGATGCATCTAATTTCAAACCAAAAATAATTTAGTAGATAATTTGTGGTTTGTTTTTTTTTTGACAAATCGAAAGCTGCGTTACGTGCATAATCTGAGCTGAAAGTTTAACAGGTGTACTCACACACTCGGAGCGTCCTCAAAGAGATATTACAGATGAGAGATTTAAGAAGGAGATTTCTGGGAGTCAACTGAAAGGTAAATGAGTGAGGAGCTGCAGCGATTTAGTGGCTCAGGTGATGAGGGAGACTTTTAAAAACAGGAGGCAGATCTGAGTGGACCAATGAGAGCTCACACAAGGGCAGTCTGGCCCGTCCCCTGCTTGTAGCCCCTCCCATGCATGCTTGTAAACCTTGTTGTCTAGATACCCACACACACACACACAAATGCACATAAAGTCAATCTGCCACAACCGAAGGCCTAAATTTGTGACATGGAAGGTCTTTATTTGGAGGGAGGTCGTTTCAGAGACGGACGGACGCGAGGATGGACGAATCAAATGGAACGCAGCCGATGAAAGACGAAGAGCGACTGAGAGAGAAATGGGTCTTCAAGTATAAAGGCAGCAGAGTTTACAGCCAGACTAAAGACTGTGTGGGTACAACGCTGTTAAATACCCGCTAACCTACCTAGCTAACGCAAGAGTGGATCACATGACATGTCACATGACCGTGAACACCGGTCCAGTGTGGCGCTGGAACCAAATCATCCAGCACACACAAGAAGAGCGATGCAGGAGGCCGATATGACACAAGTCAGTAAAGACTGGCTGATCACGCATCGATCGCACACACACACACGCACACCCACCCTCGTACGTTTTGATCATCTGTCACTGTACTGTCTCTCTGGTACAAGTACAAGACTACTGTACATTAAAATATATTACAGGATCGTTATATTACAGTACAGTAAACACTTATAGTATATATTACTAATAAATGTGTGTCCCTGTCAATAAACACTTATTTGAACAAGGTAACACACAAGCATGACTGCGTGCACGCACACACATACACACACCTTAAGGCTACAAATGACTGTTGGTGGTTGAGGGTGGGTTGTGCCGCAGGTTGACCAATCAGAGGACAGCGTTGGGATGTCGCTGTGCCCAAGGTCATGTACACTCAGAGACATTACTCTCAGTCCGCTCTGTGATGTGTGTGCACGTGGTGTGTACACATCCGTAGTGATACTCCTGTTGTTGGATGAAAACCGTTATCTCTGATGGACCCTGATGATCATGGAAACAGTCTTTTCTGACTTTTTTTTAAGAGCTGTAAGGTCAACAAGTAGCTGGAGTTCAAACATGAAAACTCCTTTCCTGTGGCTAAAATGGTGGAAAACTCTTTTCGCTTCTCATAAATTTTCACAAATGACAATTTCTGTCAACAACCATTCCAAAATCAAATGCATTTTTTGGTTTTTATTTCGTATTTTGGTCCTCCTAATCAAACCTTCAAATCGTTTCATTATTGCGTTTGACTTCGACTATCTTTCCTCTTCTTGTCTCTCCGGATCTGTGGTGAAGTGGTCTGACAGTTATTTTCAGAGCACATCTGGATAATTTATCTGGCTCAAATAGTGTCCAAAAGTTTGATCCCAATCTGAAATGAACCATTTGAATACCAACCCAAACCCAAACCCAATGAAAAACTTGAAACAGGACAAAGATTGCATTTTAATGAAACAAAACATAGAGTGTTATTTTATTTAACACTAATCCATCATTCAGGACCAGATGTTAACTAAATTCTTCAGCGAAAAATGGAAAACATTATATGACTACAAGTTTCAAACTATCTGTCTAATTTTAGAAGGGGGAAGGGGAGAGGGAGGACAAAACAAAGTCATTTAGTGAACTATCAATAGGAGAAGAATGCAGCCGTCTGGGTGGAAGTGAAAGCCACATTCCCCGCAACAATGATCACCTCACCAGGATCTTCATACCAGCCACGGGGGCATTCCTTAAATGGCCTTGCAGCTCTTGAAGTGTGTGGGGCTCCACACCCACACACAAACACACACACACATACAGCCAATCACCTGAGACTAGAGGGCCAATCCTGTCACATACCAAACTGGGATAGGGGTTAGAATGGGGGGCTGGGGGTCGAAGTTTCAAAGAAGAGTGCAAAGTGGTTGGTCTGTGTCCCTGAGGTCAAGGAAACTCTTACACACATGAAAACACAAGGACTGATAGCAGCGAGGCAAGGACAACCTGCTGTCGTAAACAAACAATAAATCATCTCCATACCTGTGAGGATTTGAATCCTGCTGAGCTTTCATCTGCCAAAAACACAGTCATTCAGCTTCAGGCACACTGAGTGAAAACGGGCAGCTTCCCTCACTGTCTCTTCAAGTCTCCCTGGATAAAACACCTGCTGTACTCTGAGACAGGTGGGAGCCCACACACAGACAAACTGCTGGCGCTCTGTCCTCATGTTTTGTGGGTGTGTGTACGCATCCATGTGGGCAGATAAACACGGACGTGTTACAGATAAAAAGGACCAACACGTATTTTCCACAGGGTGACATCGGTTGGTAAACAAAGGATGGATGGACTGCGTTTCTATAGCGCTTTACAGTGTTTTGCCTCACGTTCACACACCGACGGCTGAGGTAACCATACAAGGCCCACTTGCTTGTCGGGAGCAATTTGGGGTTAGGGTGTTGCTCAGGGCCAAAGGTTGTTTTGGTTGGTTGTTTCCACAGGTTAGTAAACTTCTGTTTTCAACAAAACATCACCCACATGATGCCATAATGAGTCAAAGGTGACCTGTATGAACTGTGGAGTCACATTCAAAATATCACACACGCACACGCACACACACGTCCAAAACACAACAACAACCTTTGTTATGTGGACAACTTTGTTGCTGATTAGTCAAAGCTGGAATTGGACGTCCTGTGATAAACCTTTCAACTACATCTGACATTCAGCAAACATCGACAGACAGTGATGAAACATAACGTAAAGGAACACACAACTTTCCTCCGGCTAAATACAGTAACAGCATGGCAACCCGTGGCGATCCTATAGCCACAGATATTTCTGTCTCCTGCTCGTAAAATGTATCACCTCGGTGTGCATGTTTACAGGAAGATGACTGAGTCATGTGACACCTTAGACGCAGAGAGGAATATGAAGCATGTGTCTCCTCCGGCTATCGTTTAGAGGACAGGAAGCTGCACACGCCCGGTGTTATTGATCGCTGATTACAACACTGGACTACATGTGATTAGTTACGTTCTTCATGAGCACTGACAGCTTGTAGGGCTGTATTGGTGTAATTAATGAATAATACACGGAAACTACAGAATGTAAACATATGTCTATGCTGAGCGTGTAAGAGCTCTCCATAATTCATCCTGTTTACGATTTATACCATTCTGATCGAGGCAAGCACATGTACACATCACCTGGCACCATCATCAGATTAGAATCCCACAGTAGCAGAGACCTAGATTAGATGTTTTCAAATGAATACACAGCGGGTCGTGTATGTTCAGCTTTTTTTTCACGCAAAGACAAGAAGAGAAAGTATGAAGTGCCTGTAAATGTGTTGAATGGATCCTCATTCTGACGCCTCACCCAGCCCTTCTTCAAATCCTGCTTTGTGTACGTTGAAGTAGGTGTCACTTTCACACGTGCTATAATAGCCTGGAGGTGCCGTGGAGGACGCCTTCACAATGACCCTGTACATTGAGATTTTTACAGTCATGGGTCACTTTAACCTGCGAGACACTGTGGCAACCACCAATGGGCCCACCTTCGGAGAAAATGTTTTTTGATTCTAGTGAAAGACCTAAAGTTCCTAATGATGCCATATATCAGGACGGAATCAGACCTGTAGGGGAATCATACACAATACATCCAGAATAGATACATCCTTGAGGGCCACTATGATGGATTTGATGTAATAGAGGGGGTGGGACTCATGAATTAATCAAGGACAAACATTTTAGAGCAGCTCAGGATCAATATGGGCACAACGTGTGCCTTCTAAACCCGCTAAACCCCATCGAACATCTCAAACCCCTGCAACTCTGTCCCAGGTACCCCAAAATACCGTCAAACTAAAAATACCAAAAAGTGATGGGGCGTCTGTTTTTGTGTGAGGCCATTCATGCAACGGCTGTTATGCAAGCGGCCCAACCAGCTTACGTCATGGACTGATTTACTGCTTCCACGGCCTCTTTGTAGGGCGGCTGTATGTTCTTAGTGTTAATGTGAAACAGACGTCTCCTTGTGCGACAAACAGTCGAGCTACAAAAACACGGCCACATCACACAGAGCCGAGAACCAGAAGCAGCATCACCAGAATCGGCCTTTAAAAAGCTGACATACGGCAAGGCAACTCTCTCTCTCTCTCTCTCTCTCTTTTATAACAACATCTGGTTGAAACATGGATCTCTCTCACTGAAGTAGCACGATGGTGATTCGAACTCTGATACGTGCTTTTACTGCTGCGACTGCTCTTCTGTTTCTTCAGTTCAACTCCTCCCTCAGCACACACGTGAATTGTTTGAAATGAGCCCTTCCATTATTACAGATGTGTGTGTGTGTGTGTGTGTGTGTGTGTGTGTCAGCCCACAGCACAACACTGTTTATTTTAACGATTATTCCACACCTCACTCACAATTGCAGGTCAAGAAAAAAGCATATGACTTCACGCAGGATTTGTAATGTATTGTAAACCTCTGAATCATTTCCATTCGAGTGCACGATTGACTTTATCAATTTACCATCTCCGAATCTCCTTCTGTTACTGCGTCAGCGTAATTAGAAATCTGATGTCATGAATAGAAAAATAAACGTATCCAAAAGTAAACATCTGCAGATCCAGCATGTAAACAGATTTTCCCATCTGTACGTTGCCCCGTGTGCATGTGGAAAAGGAGCTCTGAGGACTTCTGGCTGAGCTCCGACAGCTGGAATTCATGATGAATGTGGCGAGAGCGGAGAGCACAGCGCTGCGCTACAAAAGCAACGAATTTGTCCTTCGCTTGCCATCTACAGAGCTGTCATGTAAAAATCCTTCAGCAGACCGCACTATACATTTAAGCTTGTGAAAACATTTCCACCGCTGCCAGGACTCGTATCACAATCCAGCACATTGTGAGATTTCTACAATTTGGCTCTCTGAAATAATTGACCGTAATCTGGTGGCATTTCGGTGATTGGCTGTTTTCATATTTGATGTTGATATTTTACATCCACATCATTTTTTTGTGGCCTTAAATCATCACCAGACTCTATCAGGACCACGCGGAGAGAATTCTTTTCGGCCTCTCGCCACGTTTCTACGGTCTGGGACGTCTCCAGACTTGGCTGACGTTCGCACTCTCTGGAAAATTGAAGTAAGGTTGGATGGTAGTTTTTTCTTTTTGCCTCAGCGGCTGAAAGCCACTCTGCAGGCTGATCTGAGCACAAAGAACGAGCAAAATGTGTTCTCGGCACAGTCCTGGATTCTCATTTCCAAAAAACATGTTAGGGCGAAGATCTTCTTCAGTAAGACTAAGATCATCCCGCTCCAGTCCTGTGAGTTTGTCCGTTTGCCATCAGTAAACAACATGTTGGCCTTTTGTACGTAAATCTGGTTTGTCCTAACCTTGTTTGTGAACCTGCGCGTTATCAGCGTTGATCGATCTCCCGGCTCGTGTGTACCGATGAGGATGATGATGATGACAGCAGTATTGCCTCGTAACAATGTCTACTTTTTTGCAATTTTAAGGATTCAGCCTTGACTTTCGTAGAAGCGGCTGAACACGTGGGACTGTAATATTTCAAGAGAGCAAACAGGGGTCACACCAGAACATTACGTCAGGTTCTTTGTTTAACAAAGTGGACTTAAAAGAACGAGACCCTTAAAGCCCACAGGAAGACTCCAAATATCCACGACCAACATGGACTAAACTACAGCAGAACGTGGGAAGAATCCATGAAATATTAGGCTGACACAGATCATTTTGCTATATGTTTTTTTTGTTAATTATATCAAAATGAATACACAATAAAATTTGAAATGTGTGTGGTTGTTAGCAGTTCTTTGTACCTAACATCTGTATATTACATCCTTATCACCTTGTATCACCGTTTCCTCTTTGAAAGAGCACTGTGGTGCACAGGAAGAAGGTTCTGGGTTTCAGTCCCTGTACCGGGCTTTAACTCTTCGCCACTACGTCGACATGAACACGTTCCTCTAATCTGTATCCGTCCGGTAATTAACAAGTCGAAATGCAGGCAGGACAAACACAAGGGTGGAATTTATAGGACCTCTCCTCATAAAGGGAGAGACGAAGGTTATTTTAGATAGCCCCGCCCACCCACTGATAACAAACTTTAGCAAATGGGAGGTTCCCCCAGCAACACGTTCATATGACTCATATTTATGTGTGTTATGATACTAGATTATATCTATTAGTCAATTATATCGATTATTTTTTACGCCCTCCATTTCTTTAATTTTTTCATCTGCTTGACTTATTTTTTTCCTTTTCTTCGGGTATCTGTTTTTTCTACAGTAAAACCATCTACGTACTGTACTACTCAGTCCGTCTCTTATTGTACTGTAATATTTAAATATGCCTCCCGGGGAGCTCATTAAAGTCTATCTTATCTTATATCTGTATCTTATCTTATTTGACATACATCAGTACATGACACTTTTTCTAATTCGAGTGTAATTCGAGTAATTGAGATTGATTCTTGGAGGTCGTCTTGTTATGTCTGGACTGGCTGGGCCCTGACTGAGGTTTGGGTTCTAATGGCCGCCCCTCTACACTCATCCAAGCGTAACCTGAGAGCGCTCGGCTCTGTCATGTCACCTGCACAATGTGCTCATTCAGCAGAATTACTGGGAGATTTGCCTGTTTTCCGCCCATATTCACCAGTTGCCAAGTAAAACAAACCCCAAGGCAACATTTTGTACAGAACACTGCAAGTTCATTAGCTGAGTACATATAGTTTATTACTCTGAACCAATCAGCTGACTCATTGGATGACTGCCAACATGAACCGCTTCAATTTCATGTTCTGCGCCGCTTCCATAAAGCATCCTGTGTTTAACTACAGGCCCTCTTGTTTCAAAAAGACAAAGTTCAAAACTCAGAGGGACATATAATTCCTGTCCCCTCCCCTCCTTACATACTGTCAATTTGCATTACAAGGGCATTAATGCCTGATTTAGGACAATTTCATCAGCCCAAATGGGTCATAAGGGGGACAGGAAGTCCTGAGGGTGCTGCCTGTCTTCTGTCTTTCCATTTAAGATCAATCTAGGGTAATGAATCAGGTCCAAGACTCATTTCCTGTTGGATAGATGATGATGAACTTGGTATTCTCATCTTCATTTCTTCCTGACAGGAAGTTGGAATGGTGACAGGAGCATGTTACCTCACCTGTCCTCCATATCTTATCCTTCAATACGTCATGGCATAGAAACTCGACAGACTAAGAGGCTCGTTTATTTCTGTTGTCCACCGTGATGACAGGTCCCTCAAGTAACAGGTCACTATGTTTACATGGACACTATCATCCAATTTGAGTGTGTCCATGGACCGCGTAAAAGGAATTCTCTTCAGAAATGTGTGCACAAAATCCTTAGGACAATTGGAAGCAAACTGAGTAAATCAGCGTACAAGTACATAATCCAGGTCTTTCATTTGGCGCGCAGCAACAAAGTATGACATGTGAAAAAAAATGTATCAGATCACAATCATCCAAACATTCCTCCCCAAGCTCTCTTATCTGATCTGACTCTTCCCTCTAGTCACTGTAATCATTAGTATGGATTGCTTATGATTGGCATCCAAGAATACATCAAGTCCCAGTCCTTTATAGGAGCGATGTAGGACACCGGTCCAAACTGAGTCCTGATCATTATCTTGACCTGACTCCAGAAGTTTGGATACACTTGTGTACACCGTTATCTAACAGCCTGTGGAGGATAAATAAAGGATTACGGCTAATTGTCCGTACGTTATTGAATATAAAGTCTTGGTTTGCCTTTACGTGTTTTGAAGCCAGTTTTATATATGTTCGCACCCCCTCTCAGGTTTCCATTGAGCGTTGACAGTGTTTTGGAAAACTGCCTGACTGTTTGCCCTCTGATGGTCCCTGAAATCCTCTGTGACCCTCCCATCATTAGTTCATACGCTCTCCAAGTTCCAGCAGCCGTGCGGTGCCCCTGTTGGGTTTGACCCACATCTGCTACGTCACTCAAAACTCCTAACGGCCGATGAGACGGAGGATCATCGGTGGTCAAACCTGTGCTGGCATTTTGCCAAATTTGTAGCTTTAGCAAGGACGATAACAGAAGGACTCACTTAAACAAATCTTTAAAAGACGACTGCGTGTTACATTCACAGTCCAACACAATCAGTTATGACCGGAGGAGAGCTAAGAACGAAACAGATGTTTTTTTATGGACCTTTATCGATAAGGAACAAAGAAAGCCAATTTCAAAGCAAATCCATGCAAGGAACTGGCAACATAAGGAGAGATAAGGTGAGAGGATCAATACCTCACAATGTTCACACAAGATTCTGCTACATGGCCTGAAAGAGAACAAACAGCTGGGGTTTCTGTTCCTGTACAAGAACATTGACCGCTTGGCAACTGGGTATTTTTAGCAGTCTGAGGTGTAACGATAGAAGTGAAGTCATAACTTAAACATGCTTAGGCCTGAAGTATCTTTTTGATATTCTACTTGATTCTGTCTGGTCTTTGTCTTCCGTGGCTCTGGTGTGTGGGTTTAGGAGGCGTTTAACCGACTCAAACAGACGTCAGGCGAGGATGAGCAGATTAAAGAACGTCACTGAGCTCAAGTAAAAGGGAATTCAAGCAGACATGTTTTAAAATATGACAGGCAGAATCATTGAATATCCCTCAATAGGCTCACCCTGTTGTTGTTAGATCATTCTGATTTACTGGTCATACATGATTTAGGGCCATTTTACAGAGCAAAATATAGGAAAAGCTCTAACAATGTGTTCAGTGTTATGACTGGGTGAAATAAATGATAAGGCTGGGTGGGTGGGTGACATTTTCTAAATTCCATCACCAAAGATAAGACTAAGGTAGCTGATGACAGCTATGGGAATAATTGTACTTAGCATTGCTCTGGAAACGTAAACATTTGGGTGTGCTCACGTGTAAACTTTTAACCCATTGTCCTTTATATCTATTTCTATGGTGCATTTCTATCTCTAAAATAGGAACTTCTGACTTCCCCACTCAGAACAACAACAACTTTGAGGGGTCTTCAAGTGTCCCCAAGTATCCTAATTACAACACTTTCCATAGCACCTGAAGGCACCACGGGCCCATGTGCTTTGGGATTGTGGAATCTCAAATCAGTTGAAATCTGACGCCAAACATTTGGATTATATTCTTTCCAAACATGTGGTATCTGCACACGACCCTGTCATTGCAGTTATAACACATTTATTAATGATCATCATCAAAGCCTCCAGGACACATTTAGCATGCTGCTAGTGTCGCATAACTCTACTGTGCATGTTTTGTTCCCTTTCCTGCTCATCTTATACAATTTATTACTGCAAAATAAAACCGCTCAATTTTTCTTGCAAGATCTAAATATATTTTAAATTTTAAATTTTCTAATAAAAACATGCAAAAGCGGCCCTTTGCGAGAAAACAGCAGCAGGCAAACGAAACACTCGCAAGCAAAACGAGCTCCAAAGTAAATTTCTTCCGACGGGATCAACTGGTGTGTGTGAGAGTGAGTGTGTGCACACGTGGATGTGTGATTTAAATCCGGATCTGAAGTTAAAAATGACCACCGTGCACAACAATAAAGTGCATTGCTCTTGGATAAATAAAAGATACATTAGGTTAACGCCAGGCAACACCCCGTAGGAAGCGCAGCAAACACACACATACACAGAGCGGGAGAGAGAGAGAGAGAGAGAGGCGCGCTGCTGCTGCTCTTACAATTCATTAAAATATTACCGAACGAATCCAGACCGGTAAGAACCCCGTAAGACCCGTTAGACCTCATCACAGGTAAATCCAACCGTGCGTAAAAGCTCTTCTTCTTTAGGATCCAGGGCTGCTAACTGACTCTGATCTGCATAATTAACCCTCTTGGTAATTGAACCATCTATCACTGAAAACGGTCAGCGTAAAGAAACATGCAGGAATCCGCATTTCTTTGTCTTTTTGCGGCTCTTACCCTGTGTTTAGGAGTGACAGCTGCAGCAGGCGGAGGAGGAGGCGCACTAATGGAAACCAGTGTCGAAGACCCTTCCCATTTAACAACCAAGGAGACTGAGTGGAAATTTCCATCCCCCATGTGATGATGGCAACTCTTTAAGCATCGTGTTACACGGCCAAGAAATACCGAGAGGGGGGTGGAGGGGTCGTTACTCTTTAGAATACTGCGGTACACCCACTTCAGATACTCCTGTGGAGAGTACTCAGGCGGGGAGGCGCTTTTCTTGTCCCAGAGTGAAGATTCTCTGTCTTTTTTGAGGATATCTGGTTTGTTCCTGCATTCAAATGATCTTGTGATATAATAATAAGCGTGTCTAATGATATTTGTACGGCTTTCGGTTTATTTCATGATCGCACCGTTTGTTGAATGAAATCCTTTGTTTACACTCTGGCTGTCCACGTTGTCAGGACAAACTCTTGCAGCCACCCCAAGAAACAACATTTGCACTTTAAAGGACAGAGGCAAATGTTAATGAACGTGTCATATTGTCTTCTGAAACTGCTACGGAATAATATAAAAGAATCTTTAAGGTTAAGGTTATTTAAACGGATGGAACCACCAATGTTTTATTTGAAATTCTAGTCAAAATGTCCAGAAGCAGCGAAATTTGTTGAAAAAGTATGGGAACATTTAAATGAAATTATACTCAATACATGAACAATAAAGACAACATTAAGGGAAATCTTCAATGGAATTACTTACTCTAGAAATATCTGCATAAATGTTGTGTGTACTCCAATTTTCTCAATACTGATGCTGAGTTCTTGATTTGTACATGATGTTGTTGTTTTTTTCTTGGATGTTCTGCAAAGTATTCAGGAAGTCTCTGACAATCCAACATAACACGAAGCACAAATATTGTTAAATCAATGAATATGTTTACATCAGAGTCACATCAGAAATCAGACAATCAGAAATACTTTACTCATCCCTGAGGGGAAACTGGGTAGACATGCAGTTACTCATAGTCAGGAAGAAAAACATAGATGTAAAAGTTTATAAAAGGGTCTGTAAAGATAAAAACATGAAGGATAAAGGGGCTTTGTGATAAAGTGTCAGTTCCAGGAGACAAGAAAGTGAATATGGAAAGATAATAAAGTGTCAGGTATGTGGTTTATATATGTTATCGTCCAATAAATGCTCTCTATCTGGTCTGTCTGCACCCTGATTAAAGCAAAAATGTAGGTGAGAGGTAAAAGTGGACGAACTAGTCAAATACACGTGCAGCCTTGCAGTAACTCATTGATAATTCAATTAAATTCCATTAGAGTAACCCCTAAAAAACCCTTAAATTTCTGATCATAATGCAATAAATACATGATCCCAGTGGGACTTAGCCGGATGTGCTGCGTTAAATATGAATGTGCCCACACGGACTGAAGCTTTTTACACAATAAAGATCTACACGCTTCTCATGAAAAACCAGTCTAGCAGGTCTGTCTGCAGAAACGGAAGGAGTTAATGTAGTTGCGGTTTAACAAGGGGCGACGTGGCTTAGGTGGTAAGGTGATCGCCTATCGATCCCTGGCTCCACCATGTCGAAGGTCCCTGAGCAAGACCCGAACCCCAAATTGCTCCCGACAAGCAAGTGGGCCTTGCACGGTTACCTCGGCTGTCGGTGTATGAATGTGTGAATGTGAGGCAAACATTGTAAAAGCGCTTCGAGTGGTCTCCAGACTAGAGAAGGGCTAGAGAAATGCAGTTCATTTATCATTTACAAGTTCACATGATAAAACATAAATATATAAAAAATAGCCAAATTTAGTGAGCGCCGAGTGATGGAATTAGAATGACGAGCAGCAGTCTGTTTTACACACACACAGTTTTACTGCAGTCAGAAGCATTTAGGCACATGATTCATTTTTTCATAATAATCCAATCAATTAAATAATGAAATGTACCTACATAGATTATTTAAATGTACAATAAAAGTAATCGCTATCTGAAAACACCAATACTAGGTGGAAGTGTTTTATTGATTTCAGTTGGACTGAAATGACCTGAAAGCAGTAAAGCTGTGATAAGTCCTCACCTGCACTAACGTGAGCTGAAAAGATAACAAGATTAACCCCTTAACCTCCCAATAAAGATCAAGGATGCAGTAAACGTCGATTGGTGTCATTACCGATTTTCTATCTGAGCTCCATCACGAGACAATCAAGGGTGCAAGAATCAAGAAAAAAGACAAACAAGACAATTTGTAGCTTTTTATTCACTTTCAAGCTCTGTAGGATTAACAGTTTGGTTTGTTTATTCATTTAGGAGTTTTAAAAACTGAACTTTTTAAAGTGTAGAAGAACCTCTGAATAACAGTGAGTTCTTGCTTTTAAATGAGATTTATGAATGCTGGAACATGAACTTTAGAGGACTGTTCCTGCTTTGCCCGTCCGTGGAGCCACGTGGTTCCATTTCCCACGTCAGTGTAGATACTTGTTGATCTAAATGTGCAGACTGTCGGGCACAAGCAAAACAAAGTCGATGGTGTTTGACCAGAGGCTACGTAAGGACGCCTGTCACTACCTGCATGGTTCACAGAGCCAGAATCAGGTTCACTGGCCAAGTACGCTCACACATTCGAGACGTTTGACTCCGGTCAACATTGTCTTGCATTTATCTACACCACATAAATACAAAGAAACAGAAAGATAAACATAAAAATCTATACATTGTTTACAGCAGCATGAGTAGTTAACGCTGGTATATGCAGTTTTTATTGCAGTTATTGCGTGTAATAATGTAAGCAAGAATACGTGTACTTGTGTATAAAGTATCTAAGACACTATCTAACACTAATAATCTGTGTGTGTGTGTTTTCCCACTGTTTTCCAGTCTTGATTTGACGCTGAATAACGTCGAGAGTGTCCACATATTTATACGGTCAACATGGTGACCAGCAGCAAGTTAAGTTTAAACACAACTGTAGCTTCCAGTTGCTAGGATTCTCCTCTGATTGGCAGTGGGGGCATTGGCAGAAAATCTCCCCCGGGTGATGAGTGAGTGCACCGACACAGCTGTCTCGCCCTCTTTCAGTTCAAACACGGGTGCACTTGAGAGTGTAATACAGTCAAACAGAGCTTACATAAACTGCAGACTGGAACATACCTGTTTAAGTCCCACTGGGTAGAGCAGACAAACAAAAGCCCTCCTTACGTAAGCTGCAGCCACATCACACACAGACGTCAGATCAAGTTTTTGCTCTTTTGTCGAGTTCATTTGACGTTACACTGCAGATGAACTGGTTGGAAACCGCACGGTGTCAGGATGAGTCACCGCAGGTCTGACAGTGGCAAAGTTCACGGAGGAATGCCGGACCGTCAATGTGTCCGTCCTGTTTGAAGGCTTTCGGGTGGCAGTGGGATTGGTTTTGTGTGTTTGTGTCACACGGTGCTGCTGCTCTTAGGAGTCACAGGTGTCTTATTGTCGTCTGTCACTGGTGGATCAATCAGACAGGAGCTCATTAAGGTCTCTGTCACAAATGCATGCCGAAACTGAGAGGCCGTTACTCTTTTCTGTTTTTCTCGTGCACAATTTGATATTTTCCTCATAAATTCTCTCAGTCAGCGTGCATCCTTGAACGCGTGGTTGCGTCTCTGTGACTCATAAGAGGATGGAATCATGAGTGTTTTTGTCCTGGACTTGGAGGATTTGAAGGCTGTGGTTCAAAACTGGTCTGTTTGCTGAATGCGTAATTTGCTTGTTTTTTTTTTTTTGAACACCTGCACCTCACATTTCACCAGGAGACTGTCTGCAAAACGAAAACAGGAAGAAGTTAGCGTGTTCCATATGTAACATCAAACGGCATCAGAGCGGTGGTATGTTTGTTTGTTTGGGCCGTACACTGATGGACGTGTAGGGGGGAGAACATGCAGCCGCAGCGTTTGTGTTTTGATTTAATCAAACATCTGTCTGCTATAATAAGGATAAAAAATAGGTTCTCATGTGTACGGAGTGAGAGAGACCAGAGTCCCTAACGGAGAGCCTCAACCTCTGTGACTCCCGTGTTTATCCAGATGGATGTTTTTGTGACCGTGAGGGTCACACCTCTCTAAGAATAGCCTCTCAGCAATAATAAGTTCACTTCAAACCCTCAAATGAACCTTTAATTAAAGTGAGTTTATACCATTAGTAGCCAAAGGGCAATTTATCTTTGCAGTGTGTTCCCAGGAAACAGACAATAAGATGAAGTTCAAGTGCATCATCACGCTCAGAGAAAACACGTCGACTCCAATTCAAATGATATCCAGCTATCAGAGTTCAAATCTCAGTGGAACCTTCGTGGAGGTTCTGTGGTTTGCCCTCACAGCAAGAACTTCCTGGGATCTAATCCTGCTGGGTCTTCTTGTGAAGTCCTCCACATGTCTTTATGAGTTTATCCCACAGTTTAAAGTCATGCTGATTAGGCCTCTGTATTAATTGTGCAAATTTGCCACTTTGGATAACAGCATCTACCAAATAACCACCCAACGTAAGAGCTTGGAAGAGCCTCTCCTCCGGCCCAGTGACGGAAACCAGTGCTGCGAGTGAATGTGTGAAGATCCACCTTGGCTACAGGAGAATATATATCTAAAATATCTGACTACATTTCACTCTATAGTATTTGTTTGTTTAATTTGATTTAGCTCCAATTACTTGACTCTGACTTGGACTTCATAAATTTGGCAGTGGTCACACTCAGATGATCTTAGACCCGGACTTAGTCCCCCATTTAAATAGTCCTTTTCTGGGCACAGGAGAGTTAGTTTATCGGTTAAGCCAAACCTTTTACCAAGAGTCAAGCCCGTCCTCGGCTCAGCGGTCTCCTAGTCATGTATATAACATCGCTTCCCCACATAACAATTACAGTCCAGAGGTCGGGTTGGCTTTACTGCTTGGCATATCCTCTGGGTCATAGGTCAACTTGGTCATGTACAACAACGTCTCCTCAGTACCCCACATGTCTACTATCAGACAGTGGTCGTATAGTTATGTGGGCATTGTGGCTTTAACACAACTAAACATCTAAAGTACCCGTCCACCTCCCCTCTCCCCCTCATGATGCCGCGGAACACCAGTGAAATCCAAGCACAGGGAATAAATAAAAAGAGATGTTCTTAAGTTCGCAGTCCAATATTTATTAATCATGTGGAAATTTGGAAACCAATTCAACATATTCAAGAAATTAAAGTATAACTACACACAGGTATAAAACTACAGGGGTATCACACAATAAGGAAATATTACACACCAGTGGCGGGCCGAGAAGGCCTTGCTGGTCCTGACGGCCCACCACTGTTACACACAAAAGGTAGAGTCAAACATACCTATGCGCTCGGCTACACACAGGGAATTCGTGGGAGGTCTGGATGCAGAAGCTCCCAGAGTGTCGTCTGAGATCTCCTTTTCTACCCAAACCAGATATCGTAAATACCTTACCATCTGCTGATTCAGATCCTTCCCATCAGTAAACGCTTGTGATCTGGACAGCCGACCGTCAGGGGGCCCGTCAATCATCAGCAGGAAACCCAGAGGTTAATCAATTCACTTTTAGGGTCCTGAGGTAATGTTTACCATTGAGACATCAGAGACCTTCTTTACCAGACATTCTTCCTGTTCCTGAGGGTGGAGTCACTGGTGCAACAACACTTGTTGACCACCGCTCATCTGATACGTTAATCAACACAGTTCTACGGAGCGTTATCTCTTCCCCCCAGTGGTGAAGACCATGTGGCGCCAGAGGTGAAGGACCCAGGGCCGCCATAAACAGACAGCAAATAGTGCTGCACTTAATTTACTCCTTCACGAGAAAAGATTCTCCGAGCACAGTAACAAATACTATTATATACAATATATTATTTTCAACAATATGAGTCGATGGTGTACAGCAGACGTAGAAAAGTGATTCGTTTCCAATCGTTGGTTAGCACGACATAGAAATTTATTTACCCAGGGTTGGTTCATTCATTGTCACACCCCCAAAGGTACACATTCATATGTACACTCACAGATTGACCCCTCACACACACGCTATTAGACTAGAAAATAAAGTAGAAATATGCTGTGAACCAAGAACAAAGAAACTAACTTGATGTCTCTGTTGTCTCTATCTGTCTTTTGTTTGTTTGTACACAATCCCCTCTCACCCTCTCACTGTCAGCAACTTCCGCTGGTGGTTTGGGACTGTGACGCCATGTGACGTGATGCCCTGGCGACATTGATGTGGCCACTTTTGTTTACATTGACTCATGAATCTTTTCTCATAGTGTGTGGGCGTCGACAGCTCTCACTAAGTAGAACAAACTTAAAGAGACGGTGTTTAAAAAGGCATGTTTTCGCTCAGTGTGCACCATGGTGTAAGAGAGAATAGATCCAGTGTTTTATTGGACGTCAAAGCATTACAAAGCATTAATTATTCAGCCTTTATCCACCTTTTCTAAACATTTACACCGGCTGCCTCTTGACACGCTGACTGTCTCCGGTTAAAGGAGGTAAACGGGGTTGTTAGTGTGAGCAGTGACAGCAGGCCTTGTTACTGCACTGAGCAGCTCCAACTGGGCCTCTATGTGGGTCATCAGGTCAGTCGAAATCATTACAAGCCCTCTAAAGTGCTGCTTGTCCCTGTCTCATGCTTTTAATTTGAAATGTTTGTGTGCAGTCAGTAACAAGGGAACACGCGATACAGATTTTCACGTTTGGATTTTGTCCCACTGGCCTATTTTGCAAACTTTGCGAAAATATGCTCTACTTTTCTGCTCCCAAGCTGCATCACCACTGTGCACGCTGGATGAAAACAGGGAAGTTTAGTCCCTGAATCCCAAACAGAAGGAGAGAAGCAATGAAAAACAGAGATTTCTGGCGTCAATATAAAACATTCCCTTTATACTTTTTGTTTACCGTTTTGTGCTCTTATATCTGGCAAAATGTGACATCTTAGAGAACACACACTCGGGTTTGTAGTCTCCTTTGGAGCGTCCTGCCACGACGAGCGGGGCCGGTCCTGTTTGCGAGCCCTCAGCGTGCCTACATGCCAGCGAAAGACAATACATCAAGGCCTCGACATCATTTCCTGATTCTTCTGCTTCTCTGCTCCTTCTCCGCTTATTAATTGGTGAAGCTCGTTACATAAGCTATTATGCAATCTGTTTTTCTGCCATCTATTATTCTGGCCCCCGTTCACTAATGGGTCTGCGGGACGGTTTCTCTGGTGGCTGACGGTGCTGACGACTTGAAAGGAACCCCCCACCCCGCCCACTCCTTCCCTGCTGTTGGAGTCCAGCTGCAGCAAACCCAAACAAGGCAACGGTCGCCGGGTCGGAGGGCCCGCGGACGTGAGGCCCACGTGTCGGACATAGGTTGGTGAAAAACAGGGGCCACGTGCAGAGAAAAGGATGCTGGGAGAAACGTGTCGCAAACAATGCAGCTTTGTTCGGTTACGGCACAGCTTGGGTTCCTCCTCGTCGTAACTGTTGTCAGCTTAAGATGTTTTGTTTGACAGCAGAGAAAGGGACACGGGCCATCTGCTGTAATTCATCCCAAAATCTGGATTAAAGTAACGGTTGACATAAAGCTCGCATGTAATTCACAGAACGCATTTCCTCCTAATCGAGCAATCTGCCATGATTACTTTGATGATGACTTCACAGGAAGATGGTGTTAGCGTGTCAGCGTGCAGAACGGAAAACCGGGACAAATGGTTTAATAATCCAATAATCTTGTGACATGTCCAAGGATAAGAAAAATACCAAATATATTATATCATCTGCCATATTTTTCACTAAAGTTATCAAAGTAGTTTCCATTAGCAACATCTAAGTTAGCTCTTCCACCTCGAACGTCTCAAGTACCTCACCTTAGCAAAACCAATAAACTCCACCGTCAGTAATGTAACACCTTCACACACTTATAAATATAAACATATACATATATTTATTCCCATATAAAAATAAATCGCTTTTCACAGAAGTGAAACCTTGCAATGTAAGCCGCTGACACGAGAGCCAACAAGCAGACCTCTGTCTAACCCCAAAATAGACTCGGCCACCACGGCCGGTCACATGGATTTGATCAAATTTGTCCCTGACGCGTTCGAACGGAGCCGTCGGCTCAATCTGAGGCCCGACCGAGCTGAAAACACACATACCTGAGGAAGAGATAACACAGATGTGTTCGGCACAGGGAAGCGTTCAAGGCCACAATGCGGCAAATACGAATACGCTGAATCCTTTTGATGTTATGATTGAGATAAATGGCTGATTGGAGTATAAACGCTGCTCACTAAGGCTGAAAGGGAGAATAAAGACGGTGTGGGAGTCGTTATGGCAGATTAACCTCCTGAACGCTGAGGGAAAGAGAAGTTTAAGGGAAATTAAAGATGCTGCATCTCAAGAAAAGAAGGGCGACTTTAATGGATTTCGGGATTTTTAAAAAATCATTTGTAGTGTATAAATCAAGATTTCCTTGACTTCTTTGCGCGCTGTACTCAGTTATTAATGGATTTCTAATGTGAAAAGATCCATTAAATTGATGGAATGTCCCATAAATATCTGTGAAATGTTTGGTCCAGAGAGTACTTTTTAGGGTTTTTTTTTGTTTATTACTCTATGCAAAGGAATGTTAATACTTTGATCATACTTTTTCAAATGTCATATTAAAACCACCACCACTGAGCTCAGCGTAAGTCCTCATACGCTCTTCCACACCACACGAACAGGATTTACGACGAATCACAGAATCTTGTTTAATCTGCACATCGTCTACCTGCATCTTCATTTTAAGCCCAGCACGTCGGAGATAGTTATATTTAACTTGCTAACTTGCTAATTGTTAAGACTGTAGTTTTGTAAAGTTTGCATCTTTAATAAACTGCCCTGATCGGTGAGAAACGCTTCGATTCTTCTCCCGCTCAGTGTGGAGTGGCTTTTGCTGTCCTTGCTGATTTTCTCCCACTTTGTCATAACTCATTATGTGAGCTCGTCCCCTCGTGAGCGTGTTTGCACAATCAGGGATTTGTGTGATGGAACGTCATGCGCTAGTTGTTTTCACAAATTGAGTTG